>JAMQGT020001883.1:0-53008 GCA_024447675.2 Pterophyllum scalare
TTTTATTTTTTCCAAACCTTCTTGTCATTCACTGAGATGGGGTTCACTGAAAATGAAAGTTTGTGATAACAGTTAAATGACTGTGTGTATTCAAAGGTTCCTCCTCCCTGAGAATCTTTTAATTTAATTATGTTCAAGCCAAACTGAATTTATTTCTGTTTTTCTGTTATTATATGTGTATTTATTTTTTCATTGTTAGTTAGTGTAATAGAGTGGGGGGGGGTAGATCTGGGACATTTGAAACATATTCTCTTCACAGTAAGAACTTTTGTTCTGGATATTTAAACTCAGGGTAGTGTTTAGTAGTACTAATTATTTTACATACTCAACAGACACGATGTATGTAGTAAATGTGTGTGTACAGAACAGTGAAATATAGGAAATAAAAAACAAAGAAACTCTGATAAATATGAGCAAAACACTGAAAGATGGCCAGAAAAGGAGAGAGTTACATGGTGCCTTTTTTTAATCCTAACATCTCTGAGCTTTGTCTCCTCCCTGCATGTTTCCAGATGTTCATTCAGCAGCGTCTCTCACAGTGAGTCCTGACAGAGTGCAACACTTCAGCTTTGACCCTGTCTCACTGACCTGTGAGGGAAACTTCACTGAGTGGAGAGCGAAGAAGTTCTCTGATTACAACCATCAGTACTCTGACTGTAGGAGAATGACTGGATCCACATGTACCATCAGTTACATGTCAGGTACTGCAGTGTACTGGTGTGAGTCTGGATCAGGAGAGATCAGCAGTGCAGTCAACATCACTGTACAGGGTATGTTATTATACATCTGCTTTTTCTTTCTTTTCCCCTTGTATTTTAATCATTGCCACATGATATGTGTGCTCTCCCACTACCCTGCTGTATGCTAAGTGAATCTGTCTGGCAAATATAGATGGAAATTGGGAATTTTAGGCAATTGTAGGTATCTCAGTTAAGCTGCTGGCTGTTACTTAACTCCATCCTAAAACTAAAATACATCCAAAATACGACCAGTGCCAACAGTAAATAAGTAGTTTGTGTTTTCCTTTTGCAGCAAACCAACAACAAGCTCCAGATCTGTGGCATTAAAGTGTTATTCCTTGAGGCTGTGTGAGGCTTGAATGCTGTGTGGGTTCTCCTCAGTAGAGATATTTCAGAGCAGTAAATGGTGTTGAATTAACTTTTACACACTGTGGACGGACATATATACAAAAAATGTGTACATTCTTTAGAAATCAGCACAGCAGAGTACACTTAAAACAGCAGCTGGCTGTGGTTGGTCTGAGCTACTGTGTTAAAAACAAGCAGCTGATCAGTAGATCTGCAGCATCTGTGCTAATCAGCTCCACCCGGCTCTGCACCACCTTTCCCTCTGCAGTTCAGCTAACACCATACTCCACTACCACAGCAGTGAAATCTGACTTGGTCAGATACATAAAGTACTTATCATCAAAAATGACTGACACCCAAAAAGAAAAAAAAGATCAGTTCAACCAATTTAAAACTATTTCAGTAATCATTGAAATAACTTCACAGCTTGTGAGACTTCGGTTCAGTTTGCAGGAACTACACCATGAAATTCTGTTTTACTGATGAAAGTTTTGTACTTTTTAAAATTGAAAATATTATAGCACATTAATGTGTTAATGTTAAACGTCCCCTCTAGAGCTAACAAGCTGTACCTTCTCATCTTTGGCTGAAACTAGACAACACATCAACATCACCTCAGTTTGAGGGAAAACCATCACACACACACATACACACACACACACACACACACACAGAGAGAGAGAGATGCAGATAGTATTTCCTTATTGTGGTATGATGTTTTTGCATGATTACCTTGTGTACCTTATAGACCCATCTGCTGGATCTGGTATTTAAAACAGCAACTGAGGCTATTTTTCAAAGGCTGCTGTGTGCAGCACTTTTACTGAAGAAGTCCTGGAGCACTGTTGTGACTTCAAGGAATGGAGCTTTTGTTGCATTTCATCACTGTTGCATCAGGTCAACATCATATTGCATCATTTGCTGGAGGCTTTTTTTTTTTTTTTTTTTAATCTCACTCTGGGAATAAGGACACTTAACGTATTCCAAAATTCTTCCAAGTGTCTTATCAAGTCTGATCCACAGAGCCCAAAGGTCCCCGGCTGTTACGGCTGAATTATTGCACGATTTTCAGTTGGAAATGTCAAATAATACCCCAGGTCTTATGACGTGAACTTTTCACTGTGTAATTTATAGGTTAGCTGCGTATTTAGTAAAAGTTTATTTGTAGGACACGTACAGTAGTTCTTAAACACAGAAGAGCAAAGATCAGAGCTTCATGTTACTTAGGTGACCTTCAGTTTTTTTTCTGAAGGTGATCAGCTGATCTGACTGAAACAATTGTGTTTGATTGTTTCACAGATGATCCTGATGGTCCTATCCTGGTGAGTCCTGTTCATCCTGTGACTGAAGGAGCTTCTGTTAGTCTGAGCTGCAGTTTGAGAACACAAAAAATACTTTCGAGTGTGTTTTTCTACCACAATGACACACTTATTCAAAGTGATACCCGAGAGGAGCTGAAGATCTCTGCAGTGTCAAAGTCTGATGAAGGTTTCTACAAGTGTGAACACTCAGGAAGAGAGTCACCACAGAGCTGGATGTTAGTTAAAGGTGAGCAGGATCAAAACATTTGATGCATTTTTTTAATGATTATCATGGTCACCGTAAAGCATATTAATGAAAATGTGTTGTGTATGTTGTTTATTTCTTTCTGTCTTGAGTCTTGAAGTCACCTGACTCTACTTTTGTGATAATATTTACTAAAAAAAAACACGTCCCACATAAAGTCTGTTAATATTTAATGTTATACTGTTACAATCACAACAGTTACACTGAGACCTGAAAGCTCTTCATCTGCTGTGGGGTTGACTGTTGGACTGGTTTGTGGAGTCTCTCTCTTCATTATTCTCCTGCTCTTGGTGTATCGCTATAGAAAGAACAAGGGTGAGACCCTTTCCTTTACTACAGACTCCTAATTGTTCAAATGCACATGTATTGTGATCTGATAGCTCAAAATCGCAGTAAAACAATTAAATCAACAATAAAAATAATTCTCATTTTTTTGACAGAGTTAAGCACCACCAGGTTGGTATTAAACTCTACACCTCATTTTTCCACTGTAAACACCCAACAGTATTTTTCCTACTGTATTAAATTTACTGTATTTATTATGTTATTAACTGTGCATTTGTAATCTTATCATTAGGCCGATCCAGTCAGAGATCTACAGTCAGCACGCTGCCACAAATCCTCGAGTCAGTCAGAATCAAGCTTGTGAATACTACTCTCTTCAGCATGGTCAGGACTTAAACCAAACTTTATTAATAATGTTATTTATTCTTCATCTAGCATTTCTTAGGTTCTTCGGTTGGCAAAAATCCATGAGACTAGAACTTGTTAAAAAGTTGGAAAAATGATCAAACAATTAAAATGATCAGAGTTAAACCAGATTTTACTCACAGAGACGTAGCTTTAATCCACAATGTTGTTGTTCCATTTCATTGCGTTCGGCACCACTGTGGGTTTATGCTATGAAAATATCATTCAGAGTTAATCAAACTTTTTAAAAGGTTTGAAATTTTCTTTAAACTTTAACAAAACTGTGGTGTGTATTTGTTCTAATGGCACAGCAGTGACACTGTCTCTGTTTTTTTTTTTTTTTTAAAGGTAATCATCACCTCTATGATACCATTCATCGCTTGGGACGGACCGCAGATGATGCAAATGGTACGTTACCTTTTGGATAGCACAGAACAATTAGAGATGCAAATATCGATTTGTTTTAAAGGTTATTCTCCCTTCTATGAAATAATCGATCACTTGGAAGACACTGAGTTAAAGAGACTAATTCAGGTGACATAATTATTATCCTGTAACTAATAATCTGTACATTTCAGAGGCAGACAAATGTCACTTTGCACTTTAACAAAAATGTGATGTGTATTTATTTTAAGGTACTCACCAACTCTATGAAACAGTCGATCACTTGGAAAGCACTGCAGATGATGCTGATGGTACGTGTTATAGTTTGAATAGCAGAGAACAATTAGAGATGCAAAAACCTGTGCTAATGGCATTAAAATGATACTTTGACCCTGATTTTTTTTAAAGGTAATTCTCACCTCTATGAAACAATCGGTCACTTGAAACCAAACTGTGCAAATGGTACGTGCTACCTTTTGAATTGCTCAGAACAGTTTGAATTAAAGAGACTTATTCAGGTGACACATTTATAATCCTGTAACTAAAAATCTTTACATTTCAGAGGCAGACGAATCTCTCGAAGCCACGTACTCTATTATTCAGCTTAAAATCTTTCAAAGGAAGAGTGAGTATGCAACAAATGTGCAATTTAAATAAAAAAATAAATAGGAAAACTGTTTAAAAAGTCTTGGCCTCTGGTACTGAAAGGTGTATTATATTCTTTTGTGGATTCATCTGATTACAGGTGGGCATCATGAACCACATGAACATACTCTTTACACTGATGTGATGACGGGAACTGCAGGTATACTCACAACCCTCATGCACACACACACACACACATCTGTTAGCTGGTCATTATGGTAATTATGCTACCATGTAAGGTACACACTGAGCTTTTTTCTTGAAATTATTAAATGGCTTCACCGCAAAACATCCTTAATCTTTATCTTTTTATGTTTGTCTTACAGGTCAGTGAAGAGAGCAGCAAAGAATCATAACCATACACAGGGCTTGTATGGGTGCTGGAAATCCTTAAAATTGCTTGGATTTTAATATTGTGTTTTCAAGGTTTAAAAAGTGCTTGAATTTTGGATATAGTGCTTGAAACTGCTAGAAATTGTAACTTTTTTTAAAATAAAAAAATATAAAATAACCATCAGATTAAGTAGTTCACTTATGAGATGGAGAAAGAAAATGAGTCGGAAAGTCTAAAATGAAAATTTCTCTACCTGGGCCTGACCCGTCAGGCTGTTTGTGACCCCGCCCCTCCCCTGAAGACACAGTGGCCGTTTTAATGAGTGTTGGCTGGAAATAATGGCTTTCAGCAAGTGCAGGTATTCATACCTCACGAGTAAATTCAACAACTCGTTGGCATACAACTATTGTTTTCAGTCAAGTAACTTATGGCATAATATGATCTTTTTAATGTGCTTAAAAAAAGTGAAATAATTTTGAGTGTATTTATTTGTATAAAAATGTATCACAGTGTTAATGTGCTGGAAAATTCTGAAAATTGACCTTGAAAGTGCTTAAAAAGTGCTTGAATTTGATCCTGGAAAAGGTGTATGAACCCCTCATACTGTAATGATACTAACACAGGGATGTTCCCCATCTCCTCCTAAACAAATGAACCAATCTAAATTAAACTTTTCATAAATGTTGCCATACAGATGTGAGTGCCAACATCTGTATGGTGTATACAAATGTCAGATTAGAATGGTGTCACAATATAATGTATCATAGCATCATACTATAACAGTCATAAGATATTTGTTGGTATGTTCCTGTCAGAGTTTGATAATATGTACTTATATAGACTTAACTCCTTTTTAAAAAAAAAAAAACCCACAAATGATAAGATGTACTCTGATTTAGTATTATTTGTTGAATATTTTGTTTACAACTTTGTATAATGTTCCATGCAGTGGGGGAAAAACAAATACATTATATATTCTTATAATACAGCTCTAAATTAAGGTTTTGCAGTGTTACACGAGGACACCAATAAATACTTCTACAGTTTCTGTAATATGTCAAAATGAATGATGTGACTGACACTATGGATTTGAATGAATGCACATTTTCTATGTTTTTGACCACTTTGAACTGCAGTCTGTCAGATATATACCTATATATATATATATATATATATATATATATATATATATATATATATATATATATATATATATATATATATATATATATATATATATATATATATATATATATATAATATTTATTGTGTTTCTGTCTTTTTCCGCTGGGTTTTGTCTTTCCCCTGAAAGGAGGTTATTTTCAACATATTGAATGTTCTTCCATACTGGGCCAAATGAACATTTAAATGTAACTCACAATTTTTTTTGTTGTTGTTGTTAAACAGTAGCACAGAATATCACAAGTTATATGAATTTTAGATTTCACACATCTCACTGACACTTTGTCCTATCAAAAGAAAAAAAAATCTTAAAGTAACAGCTGACATTGCAGGGAACTCAATTTGACTAATCTTTAAAAGCTTAATGGCATTTGGCCACGAGGGGGCGGTGCAGTAGCAAGTGTATTTCTCTAATCTGCTCAGACTGCCGAAACAACTGCGCTTCATTCGGAGCTACTTGTGTACCGTTATTGCTGCTTTCAGCTTTATTTAAATGTCATAGGTGAAGCATATAAGAACACACAACACTTCTGTTGCTTTGTTGGGCTGTAATTTAATATCTATAAAAGACATTCTTCAGAAAACCAAACAAGAAGCAGAAATATTAAAACCTAACTATTGCTTATTGACCCTTTATACAATTCATGCAACTGCTGTGTTTGTAGTTTTTTTCACAGTGGTCTGGATGTTGCTTGGCAAAAGAATTAGAAAAGCTGGTTACTCCAGTTGTTCTCAGTGCAATCAGAGAGAAACAGAATTTTAACATAAAGTGATGCTTTCATCAGCTTTATGTCCGTGGATCTCACTTCATATTGAAACTCAATTCATCTGCTGAAAGTTTGTCACCTTATGGTTAACTACAGGTTGTTTACTTTCAGCATTTCCCATGAGCCTCAGAAACCGCTCCGCTATGTGGTTACTGAAAGCTAAAAGGACTAAAAGATTCTCTAGGAAGCAGGATGTCAGCTCACCTCACACACACCTTTGTTTCAAAACACCCTTTTCTGTTTTCCTTGAGCTCACTCACTTCCTGCACATGAATTTATGACCAAACCTGAAGCCAGAATTTCACCATCAGGTAAAGACATGTAAAAACATTCTGTTAGGAAGTGCGGAGATGAGGACCCGGATGCAGACTCTTTAAACAAACTGAAAAAAGCACCTTTAATTAAACAGGTGGAAAATCCAAGCCAAATGACAAAGTCCATACAAAACCCCAAAAATAGTGGAGCAACAAACTGAACACAGCCAGAAAACACAAGGGAGGGGAAACAAAGGTTATGATAAAGACCAAAGGGTTATGCTGTGAATGACATAGCCTAAAGCTCCAGTTGGAGATTATGGGTGTCACGATGGTGGTTATCATCTGTCTCTGTTAAGCTGGCTTTCTGCTCATAGAAAAACTGACATTTTGGAGGTCATGTGACTCTAATGTACAAATAAAAATTATATAAACAATTTTTTTTTATTTGGACAGAAAAGTCCCATAATGTGCAAAATGCCCAGTTTTACATGTATAATGCCTATATAATGAGATCCTAATAAAGCTGTGGTAAGGGGCTGAGATGACAAAGAAAGAAAGGGAAGGAAAAAAGCTCCAGAGCTGAATGAGCGCTCTGCGCCGCGCACACCGGTGCAGGACCGTGGACAGGCTGTAGATCATCTGAAGGCCACGCAGCAGAAGTACGCCTCACAGTTCTGAACAGACAATTGTCACAAGTTCGTTTGAAGTTAGGATTGGTACATGCACCATCAGAGGTTTAATTGCTGTGGTTAAAGGTTAATGGCAAGTCGAGCAAAGGTTAAAAAATATGAGACTTTTGTAATAGTGAAATAAAAGCTGCAGGCTGAAGCAGAATAAGCTGGAGGTTAAAAAAAAGAGAAGAATATTGACCACCAGCCTACAATAGGAACCACTAAAGCAAAACTCCTATAATGACAGAAGCAATAAAATAATAACTAAAGTAAACCTGAAATTAGGCTGATTAAAATTAAATAAAGAGCTGCAAAATTTGGATTTACTCTAATTGTTCTCAGTGGAAACAAGAATTGCACAGCATTTTTATGAACCTTACATTTCACTTTCTTCAGTTTCATCTCGGGGGGTTTGAGTCTGCATTCGAAACTTCTTGTCTGCTAAAGTTTGAATAGCTTCCCTTTTTAAAGTGCTCAAAAACTTTTTAGATTAAAAAAAAACATTTCCCATGAGCCTTTGGCACACTGTGGTTAATGAGTGCTAAAACAAGAAAAAAAACACACCAACATCTCTCTGAATACGGCAGTTAGAGCTACTTGTAAGGCAAAGGAGGCGAGCAGAAGGGCAGGACTTCATTTCACTTCACACTCACTTCTGTTTTTTGACACATTTCAGTCTTGCTTGAGCTCACTCGCTTCCTGTGGGTGAATTTAGGACCACACCAGAATTTCATGTTAAAGGAGTCTGCAGGGAAGCTCAGCTTTATCGGTTAAGATGAAAGCCTAAATATTTCACTTAAATATTTCACTGTTGTGTGAGAGTGTGTGGATTACCAACAACTCCTGTGAACATCTACTATCAGTGAGTATGACATCTCTGTTTATCTGCTGATGATTTATTCAGCCATAAATCTACTGAATTTTGGATTCAGTTTTGGGCTGGAGCCTATCTCATATGTGTTAGGGTGAGAGGGTGGGTACACCCTGGAAGTGTATTTACTTTACATTTACATGCAGCAGCCTTTGGTATGCCATCAGGAACTCATGGTTCTTAGTACAGCAGCAGCAGCCTTGGTGATGCTTTTAATCATGTTTCTTCATTTACACATCTACAGCAGACTGAACCCCTCTGAGTTATTTATTTATGTAGTGCAGGCTGATTATTATTGGTGGTGAAGCACAGAACAAAACAAATGTACGAATAGCAGAAAAGGACAACAAAATATTTGTCCCTGTTTCTGTAAGCCTGTAGCCGAGCTCTAAGATGATGAAGTATTTTAAATGTTTTCAAAAGAGCTGCATTCTGTCTGCCTTGAAGTTTAATACGTCAAAACCCTTAATTACGCCTAACAACGCAAACTAGTCCATGCTCTCAGCACCCATAATAGAGTGATTAATAACTGGTAACTTTTTGTACTTCGTGTTAGCTCAATATTTGTTAGCAATTTGCAGACTTAAAAAAAAAAACTTAAGGAAAACTAAAATAAAAAGTTTCCACAAACTTACCTCTGCAATATATACACAATTCCGTCTACAATGCAATCAGTGTGTGTGTGTGTGTGTGTGTGTGTGTGTGTGTGGTATGGGAAGGTGCAGCCAGAGTTGTGTTCTTGTTGTGCTTCTGGGCTGTAAAATAAATTTCACATTTAAAAATTGTCTTGGATTTGTTATTTTTGGTAACTCAATCTAGCTCACATACCATATGTATAATACAACAGTCTGTCTGTTCTTGATAATTTCACATACAGTTTCATATTGTATTACAGGCCTTTTCATAAAAATCTGTGTGCCATGTTTCTGCAGCAGCAGAACAGGGTGATTATAGTTTGTGATTTTACATTATAGTTTAGTTTTAGTTTGTTTTTACTTTTTTTGATTGGTTTGATTCCACCTTGCCCCCCCTCTCTCTCTGTGTGGAGTTTGCATGTTCTCCCCATGTCTGCATGGGTTTCCTACGGGTACTCCTGTTTTCACCCACAGTCCAAAGACATGTACTTACTGGGGTTAGGTTAATTGGCCACTCTAAATTGCCCATAGGTGTGATTGTGTGCGTGAGTGCTGTCTGTCTCTCTGTGTTGGCCCTGTGACAGGCTGGCGACCTGTACAGGGTGTACCCTGCCTCTCGCCCTATGTCAGCTGGGATAGGCTCCAGCCCCGCGTGACCCTGAATAGGATAAGCAGAAGTGAACGAATGGAAGATTAAAGGTGCAAAAAAAACTTGACAAAAGATACAGTTTAAAAAATTGTTTTCAACAATCAACTGTTCACAAGACAGCAGCATTACGTGTTAAATGTGTGAAATATTAAGGACACACATGAACATCAACAGGGAGAAAAATAAAGAAAAACAAACTCCAAAACCCAATAAAGTCTACAATAAAGTTCAGCGTCAGTGCAGTAGATTAACAACACCTACATGTGGTGTATAACATCAGAATGCAGCAAATGTTACAGGACTCAAAGCTCAGCCTGACAGTATCCATCACGAGATGGTTTTCTGTCAGAGCTGCTCAAAGAGCTAGCTTAATAATGACGCCTTAGTCTTATATAGCACTTTTCAAGGTACCCAAAGACACTTTACAATTTCAAGCACCATTCATTCACACCTCAATCATCTTTGGTGGTTATAAACTACTAATGTAGCCACAGCTGCCCTGGGGCAGTCTGACAGAAGCATGGCTGTAAATTCATGCCTACGGCCCCTCCAGCCACCACCAAACACATTTACACTTGGGCAATGTGGGTTAGGTGTCTTGCCCAGGGACAGAACGACAGCATGTGCTCAGCTAGGAACTCGAACCAGTGACCCTCGGGTTGTGAGATGAGCACCTACCAACTGCACCACTGCCAACTGTGCTTGCTTGGTTGGATACTCACTAAATAAACAAGAGGACTTGGCAGTGCTGAACAGGTTAATCACAGCTGTTAGAGGTTCTGTGAAGCTGATGTGTAATTACATTTCTCCAGAGGTGCACATCAGGTTAGGTCATAGGTCACTGTGTAGGTTCAGAGCGATTCCGTAGATGCCTTGTGCGCTTTTCTCGGGTGTATTTTGATGTTGGTGGTTTTTCTTGCTTGAGTAGTGCTGCAAACATTTTTCCATCACACAGCAAGACACTCGCTTATATCTGTCACACTCGTACTCAAAGAAAACCCATATGGGACTCCATGCCTTCTTGGCAGAGATTGCTGCTATTTGCGGATCAGCACAGTGAGCAGACGCACACAC
The DNA here is from genome assembly GCA_024447675.2 of Pterophyllum scalare. NCBI lineage: Eukaryota > Metazoa > Chordata > Actinopteri > Cichliformes > Cichlidae > Pterophyllum > Pterophyllum scalare. Next base: position 10,814 of record JAMQGT020001883.1, read on the forward strand.
ACAACATACACATAATTGTCATTTTTATTTCAATTAATGAAAATGTTTTTTTCAATTTTAGTTTTAGTTTTGCAGCAGGAGATGATAAACATATCACCATGCTGTGGTCAGACCTGCTAAGTTGTGTCATTTCTGAGTCAAAGGAAGGAAGCAGAGAGAAGTTAAAAAAGTCTTTGTGTTGGTCCCAGTTGTTGGTGTGTCGTAGCTGCTGCTTCACTCTTTCTCTTTACAGGAAGTTGTAGAAGTTTTCAGACGTGTCTCTGCTGGATGTGAGGATGGGACCCACTTTGCTCTGTGAGCTGGGCCTATTCTGTGAGTACATCACTGACTTCTATAGTTTGATTCATACTGACTGATAAACATGTTTCAGTGAGAAGAACAGAGTATCAGTCATTTGTAGCATTTCAGTTCATTTGAACAGAGGACTCTCATGTTTGTTATCAACATGGTTGTTTGTAGCCTGGATTAGATTTTAGTGCACTGAATCAGGCCCCATCTTATCTCAAAGACCTCATAGTACCGTATCACCCCAATAGAGCACTTCGTTCTCAGACTGCTGGCTTACTTGTGGTTCCTAGGATACTTAAAAGTAGAATGGGAGGCAGAGCCTTCAGCTTTCAGGCCCCTCATCTGTGGAACCAGCTCCCAGCTTGGATTCGGGAGACAGACACCCTCTCTATTTTCAAAATTAGGCTTAAAACTTTCCTTTATGATCAAGCTTATAGTTAGGGCTGGATCAGACAACCCTGAACCACCCCTTAGTTATGCTGCTATAGGCCTAGGCTGCTGAGGGGGGTCCCATAATGCACTGTTTCTTCTCATTCACCTTTATTTACTTGTTTATACTTCACTCTGTACTTAATCATTATTATTAATCTCTGGCTCTCTTCCACAGCATGTCTTTTGTCCTGTCTCTCTCCACTCAGCCCCAACCGGTCGCAGCAGATGACTGCCCCTCCCTGAGCCTGGTTCTGCTGGAGGTTTCTTCCTGTTAAAAGGGAGTTTTTCCTTCCCACCGTCGCCAAGTGCTTGCTCATAGGGGGTCGTTTTGACTGTTGGGTTTTCTCTGTGTTATTGTAGGGTCTTTACCCACAATACAAAGCGCCTTGAGGCGACTGTTTGTTGTGATTTGGCGCTATATAAATAAAATTGAATTGAATTGAATTGAATTGACTCAGATTAGAGTGGAGCTGCTTTAGTTTATCTAAGAAAGGTTTGTTTCTTCATCTGTGATCATTTGATGCATTTTACATCTTAATCTAAAATGCAGCCAATCACAGCAGCCACTGGTAAAAGCCCAAGTGTTTTATTTCTGCCATATTTGAGTGTGTCTTCAGTTTGATGATGTCTGACGTTTCTGCCTTTATTGTAGTGCTCTGTACGCTCCTCTGCACTGGACACGCTCGAGGTGACTGAACACTTTCACTGTTTCATTTCTTTCTTTTTATTTATTAATAAAGATTCATCTCAGCCTGCTGCATCAATCTTAAGCAAATTCTGATTTAATTTATATATTTCTCAATATATTTATTATTTTAAGAATATATCTATACAGACTGTGTCGTGCGTAGTACATAGAAGTGTTAGATTGTTAATGGTGTGGTTGTGTTGGATTCTAGATGCTGAGCTAACTATTGAACCCAACTGCTCCAGTTTTTTCATCGGAGAGTCTGTCACCTTCAAATGTGACATGAATGAAGGAGCAGACACTGACTGGGAATACAAACTCAACAAGGATGGTCAAAAATTTTTCTCCTACAGCACACACAGATACTCCAGTTTAAAAATCATATCTACAGGTTACAGTGGTGAATATCAGTGCTCTGGTCGCAGGACGAGCTCAAATTATACAAAGAGCAGTAACACTGTCTCTGTAACTGTATCAGGTAAGTCCTCAGTGAACAATAGCATAAATTTATGATCCCAGAGTACATTTAATTGATGTTGTTAAGGAAAGTTTTTTCTAATACTAATTTCTAATGCTAGAACTTGAAACTATAATCAGGATGTCTGTATTTTATCTGTTACATTGCTCACACAGCACTAAAATACTCACGACTATGTCATCATCATTACTGCGTGTGTTTATTAATGTAAAACAGCAACTGTGGATAAAATTTTATTTTAAAAGAAAAAGGAAGAAATTTCAACAAGCATCATGAAATTTAACGTAACTGATGTTTGTGCTATCTAAAACCAGACAAAGCCCACTTAACCATCATTGTGTGCGTCCTTCAGTAGGTGAACTATATTAATTTACATTAAGTGTGACTTCTTCAGGCCAGAGAACGGAGAGTTATAATGGGTTTATTTGCAGATGTACATCTCAGTTACTGTAGCTGTGTTGTTTTTCCTTTTCTTTCATAACTGCAGGTAAACCCAGGGCCACACTGACACCAGGAACAAAAATCATACCAGTAGGGGGCAGTGTGACACTGACCTGCTCTGTGGAGAGCTCTGCTGAGTGGAAATATGAGTGGTTCAGACGCACCCAAAACACCACTGAGGTTCAAATCAGAAGAGATGATCAACAAAACAGAGTTATCAGAGTATCTCAAGGAGGAATCTACAGCTGCAGAGGAAGAAGAGGAAACCCAGTTTTCTACACTGATAGAGGTGATGAAGTCACCATTGAGATAACCTGTGAGTTCAGTAATTTAGTTTGAAACATTCACTCATGATTAGCAAACATACAATGTTAAGTTTTCTCTGTTGATTTCATGTTTCTGTTTGTGTCTCAACTGTTAACATCTGTAAACAGTTTCCAATAAAGTTGCTGTAAAACAACAACAACACAACTGGCCTCAGATATTCAGTGGTGAGACGATCACTCTGATATGTGAGGTGCAGGAAGGAGGTGAACCCACTGAGTGGGAGTATGAATGGAGAGGACCCGGGCAAACCACACAGTGGACAGACAATTATTACTGGACATTCAGAGTTTCTGAGTCCAGCAGTGGAGACTACATGTGTAAGAGTCGACGCAGAGATGACTCATATTCTTCAACAGGGTGGAGTGAAGCCTTCACACTGTCAGCATCAAGTAAGTCATGTTTGATGTGATCTACATTTTACAAATGTTATAATGGTCTACAAATGGTTACATTTTTACTGTAATAATGAACATTCAGCTGGTGTAGGAGAGTAGTGCTGATCTGTTTTCCCATCAACTCAGTAAAAAGATGAAATAAATACGTAATCACTGGAAACACTGACGCACCTCATGAAGATAATTATGGTTTTGCTTTATTTGTTTCATTTGGTTAGCAAATTGCCGAACATTGGTTCAAATTGTGTCTCTCCCATTATTTGTAATGGCTCTTGAGCCGGACCATGACAACATCTAATCAGAGCCTGTTATTTATTACCGCAGGGATGGGAAGCTCTTCATTTCTTGTTTCCTTGATTGTTGGACTTGTTTGTGGGATTTTACTGATTTTTCTTCTTCTGCTGTTGTGTCACTTCAAACTGTCAAAGGGTGAGACTGCTTCCTTCTGATATTAAATTGAATACAATCCAATTATTGAAATTCACAGATTCACAGTTTCCTGAATGCTGCATTGCACTGTAATGTCATTTTCTTTTTTTACAGGTTCAAGTTTTATCAGGTTGGTTCAAATCTCTCTCATTTTAACACACTAGAATTACATCCTGTGTTTCACATTAAATCTACTGTTTTACTACTTTTTATGTTCCAGCAGGACTCGGAGCACAAATCAGAGCTCTGCTACAAACCACATGATCAATCAGGATGAAGCTCAACACAGCCAACACACTTCTCCTCTCCAAGGTCAGCCTTTCTCTGTTTGATTGTTTTTGTTCTTGTGTGTTTGTTGCAATCTCAAACCAAACAATATCAATGTCTGGTTTACTGATTTGGAATACAGTGCATATGGATTTGGTCAGGATTTATTTTATTATTATTAATCTAACATTTGTTTGTATTTTGTAGGTGATACTTGTCTCTATAAATCAATCAAAGACCATGATGACACAGAAAAGTAAAGTGTATACAGTGGCATATATGTATGCAGAGTCTATGATCTTCATTATATATAAATAATTTATTGTAGTTGAATTCATGGATTTCACATATTCTTTGAGCTTAAATACACTGCTCAAAAAAAATAAAGGGAACACTTAAACAACACAATATAACTCCAAGTAAATCAAACTTCTGTGAAATCAAACTGTCCACTTAGGAAGCAACACTGATTGACAATCAATTTCACATGCTGTTGTGCAAATGGAATAGACAACAGGTGGAAATTATTGGCAATTAGCAAGACACACTCAATAAAGGAGTGGTTCTGCAGGTGGGGACCACAGACCACTTCTCAGTACCTATGCTTTCTGGCTGATGTTTTGGTCACTTTTGAATGTTGGTGGTACTTTCACACTCGTGGTAGCATGAGACGGACTCTGCAACCCACACAAGTAGCTCAGGTAGTGCAGCTCATCCAGGACGGCACATCAATGCGAGCTGTGGCAAGAAGGTTTGCTGTGTCTGTCAGCGTACCTCATCAGGAGCATGCCCAGGCGTTGTAGGGAGGTCATACACAATACTGAGCCTCATTTTGACTTGTTTTAAGGACATTACATCAAAGTTGGATCAGCCTGTAGTGTGTTTTTCCACTTTAATTTTGTGTGTGACTCCAAATCCAGGACTCTGTTAATAAATTTGATTTCAATTGATGATTTTTTTGTGTGATTTTGTTGTCGGCACACTCAACGTTGTACAGAACAAAGTATTCAATGAGAATATTTCATTCATTCAGATCTAGGATGTGTTATTTGAGTGTTCCCTTTATTTTGTTGAGCAGTACATTTACAGTGAAAGGTAAACATTTGTTATCATGTTATAAAAAATAAAATGCTTTTGCAGGATGGAAGCATCTAAATTAAGTTAAAACAAATTTTTTCATTCATTCACGTGATCCTTCTAACAGGTAAGTAGCAAAAAATAGCTGAATGCTGCTATGTGCTCTGCTAAAAAAAATAGCACTTGATCATTACATTTTAACACAACATCAGTTAAACTTCAGGAATATCAATCTGTCCAATTAGGACGCAGAAACAGCGGTGACCTTATTTCACCTGCTACAATGCCAATAAAAGTGACATCAGTTGCCCTGGAGGGGCAACATCAAACCAACCCTGGGAAAGGGAATGGTTCTACTGGTGAAACAATAACTGAATTTCATTCAGGTTGTACAGGTAGACCAGCTCCTTCAGGATGACACATTCACACATGCTGTTGCAAAAATGGTCCAAGCACAGTCTCAGGAGAATGTGGTGGAGATACCAGGAAATGAGCTGTTGAACCTGCTCTTTTGTATGAGGAGGAACTGGAGGAACACTACGAGAACCTTACAAACTGACCCCCAGGGGTCTAATCATGTGCATGTTTCTGACCACCTGTGCTGATCACCTGTCCCTCCTCTTTTAGGTGACAGCCTGTTGTATGCTCAGGTCTTCTACAATAAAGCTAAAGCCAAGACAGACAAAGGTAAGTAAAATAATAATAATAATAGAAAAAGGAACATGTTTCTTTTGCTTTCTTGTGAAGGGACAAAGCATATTTCCTGAATCACCCTGGAAAAATTCACTAGTCAGACACAGGATAACAATGAAGGAGATGTTGAATACACACATACATCACACAAAGTGTTATATAGTACTCTGGTTTAGAATTATCGAAGCTGCCTAATACAGTCAGTCAGTGCAGCTTCACACAAGTCTGACACCGCTCTATCTTAGTCCACTTTTTATACACAGGGTTCGACAACCCTGTTACAGTTACTGAAATATGTAAGATGTTGCCTTGTACAGTGGGGATGTGTAGCATGCTCATCAGTTCCTTCTTCTGTGCCTTTTGCTGTCACCACTTAACGGCCTCATCTGGGTCCTGTAGGCACGAAACATCAGACCAGAACACACATTCTCTCCAGTAACACCTTTAGCATGGGATTTTCCTGCCTCTCTACTATGCAGTCTCATTTCTGTCTCCTATGCAGTGTTATTTCAACACCTTGACCTTGTTGTGAAGATTAATGCTGCGATATGCTACTTGATACTGTAGTTCTATTTAATTTGTTACATTTAAGCTATTTACATTTAAGCTATTTACATGCCTTCCTTCACTTGTTTGTTTGTTTGTTTTACACATCAGGTAAAACTGTTGTACTAAGGTGTTACTGATGATCATCTGTGATAGAACATTTCTTTATTTGCAGGAAAATCAGCTCCTGCAGCATCTGATGAAACAGTTTATTCTGAAGTCAAACTTCAAACAGTACGTGGTAAGTGTAATGAAATCAAATAGCTTACAAGTTGTCATTTGTCACTATAATTGTTAATTCAAATACATTTTAAATGAATTAATTTCAGTCCTAAATCACCTTTAACCACTGCCCCAGTTGATGTTTGTAGCTGAGGACGGCCAGTTTTGTTCACAACGTGCATGCGTGATCTCCCAAAAGTCGTGTTCACGTTATATTTTGCGTGTCTACAGATAGCAAAATTGCGAGCAGTGTTAAAGCGAGGGGGAAGAAGTGGAAAAGGAGAGCACAAATGACAATTTTGAGCTTCCTATAAAACATAAATTCCCAGTAGCTCAGTGTTGCATATTTAGTGAGACTTGATAACTTTTCAGACCCCTGTAGCAACATTTTTTCCCCAGAAAAACAATACATTTAGTGACTTTCCCTGGTGACTTCAGCAACTCTTGGAGATAGCCCAGAAAGCCAAAATACTCAGACAACACCAGGTTTTGTGTACACACAGTGCTCATACCGCATCCCTTCATACACTTCAGCATCGCCCAGGCTTTGCTTTGGACCACCCCCGCACACATCATGCACGCGTGCTAGTCTGAAATTTCTTTCTGGCTAGAACCCTGGCCCTGCTGACCGGGGCTGGAGGAGCATTGAACTGATCCAATACTGATACAATTCTCTCTTCAGCTCTCAGCGGAGACGGTCGCCCTTTTCTTCTCTCCTCAGCCCTTCCTTTTTACCCTGCTTTGCTGCTTTAGAGCCTCTCTTCACACAACTTCCGAACAAGAATTTATAATTATGGATCTGGTCAGCTGGCCTCTCAACGCCATTGTTTTTGTTCAAATTTTCACCATGAGGAGATTGGGGGAAGGAGAACCCTTTTCCCTCTTAGTAACTGACATTCCAGCTGGCTACGTTATGGATTCCTGGGTGGTGTGGATGATGACGTGCCTGGCCGTAGTGTCGGTGGAGGACATGCACATTTGGCTTTTTGACACTGGGATTTCTCCAAATTGGACCTGGAGATACCTGGTTTATCGTTGCAGTTCAGGAAGTCTGGGCAGCTGTTGACCGTTGGTAAGGCTGCTTATGACGGGAATGCAGGAAGAAGGTACAGACTCAACTCAGACTCTGTATATCTGGAGCTGATTCGGAGGGGTAAGATCTTGGAGATGTATGTATCTGTTTCTGCACGGTGTAATGTTTGGGTTGTGTTCAGTTTTGAAGAGGAGGCGGCAAACGTCCTTAGCAGACAGTCAAAAATGCACAACCGCACTGATACTAGGAATTCCACAGTGTTGTTCTTTAATAAACATACTCTTCACCAACCTTATAAAGCCCGGTTGAACGGCTGCTGCATTATTATACATGAAAATAAGCAGAGTTCATACAACCCGTAACATTACTAAAAGTTGGGGGGGCGGTGATAGAAAAATAGAAGTCTGCCTCGATCCATGCATCCGTCTGCCAAAAAACGCTTCTCCCGCGCACTCTACAGAGGATCGGTGGCGCACACTTGTGACATCACTAACAAATGTTTAGACTGTCGTAAAGAGACAATACACAATTACGACTGTTTCAACGGCGAAGGAAGAACCAGAAGATTCTGATAAATTGGATTTTTTTTCGCCACAGAGAGGTGTCAGAAAGACTCAAGGCATTCAATAAATTAATCAGTACAGTCTGTACCCAAAACAAGTCGTGGAATCAGAAATTTGGCTCCCTGGCGGCCTTGGACTGCCGCTTATCAAATTGTCTCCTGAATGTTTTGTAAATAGATGCTCTACGCCCCCGCTGTCCTGTCTTCTCTTGATCTGTGTTGGGCTGACCTCCCTTGACCTAGCTGCTGATGAACTCCACATCTTATCAGAACTGTTAGCTGAGGAGGGGAGTTTGACTCAGCCCCAAAGTAGCCCGACCCCCCCCCCCCCTCACCTCCGCTGGCTCCCTTCCACCCCTGCCCTCCCCACCCTAGTGCTCCCATGCTATATGCCATATATGCTTACTTTTCAACCTCATACTGTGCCCCCATTATGGGGCAAAATATGAGATGATTTTTTCCTCACCTGCCCTATTTTTTTCACTTTGTTTGCCCTTCTTAAATGGCAGCGCCTGTGATGGCAGCAAGGCCACGGTACACTTATCTCCTGTTTGTCTCTGTCTTTGGATGGGTGTTCTGAAACGCTGTAATTTGGTTCTAAATTGATTCTTAATTCTAAATTTATGTACAATGATTTGGTCCTAAATTTATTCTAAATTAATGTACAGCACTGTGGTTCAGCTGTTGTTGTGTTAAATGTGCTATATAAATAAACTTGACTTGACTTGAAATGAAGCCTAACAGCAGCAGAGAGAAAAAATTATAGCAAAAACTAATAAAATCTCTCTTATTGTTAAAATGATTTTTAAAGGAAATTGTCCTAAATCACCTTTAATCATTGATAATCCTGCATTGTTTCTTCCAGATTTATAACAAGATCTGTGTCTGCAAAACCAACTGAATGGAGGACAAAATGAAATGTATTTTATATAAATTTAACAGCATCCGTGACTAAAATACGATTATGGACTGTATTATAAACAAGCTTTAGAGCTTTAGCAGCAAATGGTGGTGTGGCTTTGAGATTAGGATCTTTTTCACGTTGACCTGAGCTCTTATTGAACCTCATGTATTGTCGCATGTACATTTACAGATGTTTGTCTTCTATAAATCTGCACATTGCTTTAAGTACTTTTGTTCCTCTGAATGGATTAAGTATCATTTAACATATTTCTGAAGGCTTGTTTCTCTTTAACAGTTTTAGGAGTTGATAAAGATTTGTTTGTTTGCTTTTACCTTCTGTAAGCTGCCACCAGAGGTTTGTGTTGTCTGATTATGTGCATCAAATAAAGAGTTTTATATAAACTATATAATTTCAATCTATACTCATGTGTGTTTGATCATGTTTACACACTCATTCTTGACTGTGTGCTTCATCACACCTAATAGATCTACATCACACATCTTTTAGGTTTCTACAATGTAAACATGACCTGACCAGGAGTCACTCAAGTGTTAATATGACCCTGACCAGCTGGAATTATGAGCGGTAACATCAAACCATGCCAGTGTTCAAACCTTTTATTCCAGGTGTGGCTTTTTTATGTATTTAGTTGATTGTTATTAATATTATATTTAATACAGTTTTAATCAAAAGGCAGGTCTGCATTTTTGAGCTGATGATTTAAGGCTTAAACAGTGATGCTGCAGTAATGCAGAGTAAATATTTCAGAGTAACTGACACTGACAGTTACAGCTGGGCTGATTCTAAATCCCTGACATAAACGCTGTCTCTGTTGTTGTAGGCTATTTACAAGTTAATGACTAAAATTTTTATGTTACGTACAAAAAAACAACAAAATTATGTCTAACTGGGATTTCAGCGCTTGTAAAAACATAAACATCTGCAAAAGACTTTGCCCCTGTAATCGCTCTGACAGCAACTTTATGAAATAATTGGCGTGTCAGACAGATAGTTCAGGTGCAGCAGGAGGGGAGGAGTCAGAGGGATACTCAGACTTTGTTAGATAAAACCTGCCAGTAAGCAAGGTTAGGTTCACAGAGTCTGTTAATATGGCAACTGACTGAGTTGAAAACCCAAGTTTCCCTGATTTTAATGTTAAACTTTCTGGAATAGGTCCCTGGGTCATAGCTTGCTTGTAGATGTGTAGATGTCCTTACCAGGAAGGCATTAGTTCCTCATGACACACCATCTGTATTTGTGTAATTTAGCCACTCGGCTGGGCTGGACCCTGCAAGGGCCAGCCAAGCACATCAAGCATCATACACCAGTGTCTGCATCTCTCCATCCTCGCCCCCATTGCTGAGCTCCTTAATAGTGTGGAGAGACTGTGGCAATTAGATGTCCTTCCTTACAGGAATGAGCGGCTAGTCACACGCTCCAGACAGGACCAGGATGCTGTCCACCTGCTAGAGGCAAAGACAGTGCAGATCAATGATGATGCTATCCAGCGCTACACCATTCCCCTTCTCAGAGTTAAGAACATGCCACAGCTTAAAGCACCTGAAGAGGCAGTACTAGCCAGTCTCTGCAGCAAAGAAAGGCGCCTGCTGAGAGACCCCAACAGAACAGTAGCATACTGTGCTTAACTAGACAAGCTGAAGAAGGCCGGCTATGGAGTGAAAGTGCCGGAAGAGGAGCTGGGATAGGCAGCTTAATCCTGGTTCATCCCACACCACATGGTGACCCATAAGGGGAAGAACCGAATCACTTTCAACTGCTCCTACAGTATGTCTACAAGGTGGCTGATCTTAATGAGCTGCTGTTGCCAGGCCCCACTCTGAGTGCAAGTGTACTAGGCGTCCTTCTGCACTTCAGGGAACACACAGTCGCAGTCAGCAGCAATATCAAAGGTATATTTCATCAGGTGGGGGCTGCTCCCTAAGGTCAAGCTCTGAATTTGTGAACTTCTCCCTCAGTCTCCCCCACCTCTAGTTATGACAACCACGCAAAACATTTGTCTTGCTGATGCACATCTCCATTCCAGCACTGTAAAAAAACATCTGATGGTTCAACGTAAAAAAACATAAGTAAGTAAGTTGCACAGCATTTTTGAGTTTACTCAGTTTTGTTAAAAAATGTTGTGCAAACACAAAACTTTACATTGCCATTTAGTTGACACAACATGCTCCCAGTTCAAAATGTTAAGTTGGCAGAGTTTTTTTTAGCCTGTCATGTCTGGCAGTTTTCACAATCAGAATCATGCTCAGAATACATTGCTGTACCAAACATATTTGCTTTTACAGGATGAACTCTATGAGTTCTCTATAGGCTACTCTTCTTAATGTTTGTCTTTATCTTTTATTTATTCATTCATTTTGATTACTATTCACAGAACAAGACTGCTAAGTCTGACAGGCAGGAAGGAAAGAGTAAGCGAAGAAGCATGCCGTGGCTGGTTCGCTGGCAGACGGTAGTGGTAACAGCTGTGGCACTCGGCTTCGTGTGCTGCAGTTAAAGCTTTTTTTTTTCTGATGCAGAGTTTTAATGTGGGTTCATACCCAGTGCTTTAATGAGTGTGTGTGTGGGATGTTTACAACCCCATTTTTTTCATGCATTTTGTCTATTTTCTGTTTTTTTTTTTTAAATTTCATTTCAGTTGCAGGAGGCTGTCATGGTGGCAGTGCTAGTGGCTTGGGGGGTGGTTTCCCCCTACCCCTTATCTTCATGTTTGCTGTGTTCTCCTGGGACTGAGGTCTTCACTCAAGGGTGTGCTCGTCAGGTGTCTGGGTGATTTAGGTTGCTTTAGCTTTCTTTGTTGTTTTGGGATTCCATCTTCCTTCGCACTGGTCCCTGTCTCCCATAGGGCCCCAGCTACTGGTTAGAATTTTGTGTTTTTCCTTTTATGCTTTTGCATTTGAATAATTTTTCTTAAAATAAAATTTGTATTTTAACATCTTGAACCTTGTCTCATTGCTCCTTAGTGGGCGAACCTGTGAATGCCTTCTGGTAAAATCTAAAATTCTCAGGGTGGCTTTGTCTGACAATTCATTTATCAAATTATTCTGTTTCCCTTAGTCACTCACCTCTAAATGAAGCACCCTGAGGCTGTACGCTAAGCAGAAGGCAGAAGCCCAAGGACTAGTGAGTGTCCATCATCCCAGTGTCATCTAAGATAGAACCACTATCCTAGATGAAACAACATAGATCATGAATACATCAGGAAGAGGGCACAAAGGATCATGTGCTTAGTGAGTAGCTCAGGCAGCAGACACCTGAGAAAGAAGAGGAGAAAGAACAGGAACCATCACGGAAGGACAGGCCTCTGCACGGCATGTACCACCAGCAGATCGAAGAAGTAGCTTATAGAAAAATCCTACCAATGGCTGGCCAAAGCTGGACTGACAGACAGCACAGAGGCACTCATCATGGCAGCACAGGAACAAGCTCCGAGCACAAAATGAATAGAGGCTGGGGTCTACCACACAAGCCAAGACCCAGGTGTAGGCTGTGCAGAGATGCCCCTGAGACAATCCAGTGTATAACAGCAGGTTACAAGATGCTAGCAGGCAGGGCATACATGGAACGCCGTAACTAAGTGGTTGGCATAGTATATCTGTTCCTTTTATGACCTGTATGTTCCACCACATACAGAGAACACAGACTAGACAACACAGGGAGACAGACGCTGAGGAAAACAGACACGCCAAACTTCACACAAAAGGGAGGGACATTGAGGGAAAAACACAGGGACAACTAAAATTTAATGCAACAGGGAACTTAACTAAGAATACTTAAGGAGAACACATGCAACAATATAACAATGTGATCATTAAGGCACAATAAATACAAAAGTCCAGTAATTAGGGAACAAGGGGTTGCAGACCCAGGACCATGACACAAACTTGCGATTGCTAACCAACCGAGCATCGTAGTGGTAGACAGAGGAAGAGAGCCGTAGTGACAGATGTTGCAATACCAAGTGATGGCAACATCAAAAAGAAGGAACGCGGGAAGCTTGATAAATACCAAGAGCTCAGAGAAGAGCTATGAAGTTGGAGTTGGAGTCTATCCTGGTTGTCACAGGGCAAGAGGCAGGGTACACACCATGTACAGGTCGCCAGCCTGCCACAGGGCTAACACAAAGACACAACCATTCACACTTACGTTCACACCTATGGCTAATTGAGAATCATCAATCAACCTAACCCCACTAAAAAATTAAATTACATTAAAAAAAATTTTTTTTCTTCAATCTGCATTATACAGTATTACATAAACATATTGAAGCTTAAATCACAGTCATTTCTTGGCTCATTTGAATATAACTAATGAGATTTTTATTTATTTGAACCTGTTAAATGAATAAGTGTAACTGGAGGCCAAGTTGCAAAGCTGGATTCTTCATCATGTTTCTACCGTTTTTAAATATGCATTTTCTTCTTCCTCTTCTTCAACTCTGCCTCATAAAGTAAGAAGTTTTCTATGTAAAGACATGCATCAGGAAACCAAAGAAGAAGCACAAATATAATATGCATACAACTGCTGAGTTTCTGGCTCTGCTCTGCTCGCCACAGACTGACACTGTCAGTCTGATACTGGGTATCAGTCTGACAGTGTTTTGTGCGTAGTTAAGCAAAAGAGCTGCAGATACTGGATTTACTCTAATTGTTCTCAGTGGAAACAGTTTATGGATGAGTCACACAGTATTTTTATGAAACTGACATTAGATTTGAGTCAAAGTGTTTCTTCAATTTTATCTCAGTGGATTCGAGTCTGCATTTGAAACTTTTTGCCCGATAAAGTTTGAACAGTTTCCCATTTCAAAGTTCTCAAAAATTTCCCATGAGCCTTTAGTACGCTGTGGTTAATGAGCACTAAAAACAAAAAGCAAAAATAAAACACTGACATCTCTATAAATACGGCAGCTACTTGTAAGACAAGGGAGGCAAGCCGAGATGGTAGGACCTCCTCTCGTCTCACGCTGGCTGCTGTTTTTTTGACACCATTTTAGTTTTACTTAATCTCGCTCGCTTCCTGTGGGTGAATTTAGGACCACAGCAGAAGTATATTTACTTTACATTTATGCAATCTAAAGATTTTGTGTGACAGCTTTAGTATGTCATCAAAAATTCATGGTTCCTTGCTCAGTAATCAGCAGCCTGCTGGATGACTGTATGTGACAGGAAAAAAACAGGAAAAGTCTGTTCTCTTGGCTGCTGATGCTTTTAATAATTTTTCTTCATTTACACATGTACACCAGACTGAACCCCTCTAAATTATGTATTTATGTGGCGCAGTGTTTGTCAGGGTGATTCTTATTGGTGGTGAAGCTCCTACAGAACAAATAAACAAATTGCAGAAAAGGACAACAAAATTTTTGTCCCTGTTTCTGTAACTCTGTAGTTGAGCTCTAAGATGTTATTCTAATGCACTTTTTCCTGTTTTTGAAATGTTTAAAAAAAAAAACTGCATTTCAAAGCTGCAGTTTGTTTGCTTTGAAGTTTAATACATCGAAAGCCTTGACTAGCACTGCAATCAGTGTGTGGGGTACAGGAAGGTGAAAAACAAGCTGAGAAGTAGCAGACAAAACTAAGACCTCAGTCAACCTCTAAGGCATTGATGAAGTCTTCTAATGAAGTTATTCCATAATATTTGAAATACTTTTAAGAACACAACATTTCACAGGTTTTGGTGGCCTTGAATTTTAATATATAAAACCCTTTAACTACACCTAACAACGAAAAAGAATAGATAGTTTCTCAGAATCCTTAATAAATATATAGTGAAAGTACTGAATATGGGTTTATGAAAAAATTGTATGGTTAATGCTACCAATAGTTCATGACAGAGTGTTTAACATGTCCATATGCAGTGCAATCAGCACATGTATAGCATGAGAAAGTGCTGCCAGAGTTGTGTTCTTGTTGTGTTTCTGAGCTGTAAAATAAACTTCACGTTTAAACTTGTCTTAGATTTGTGATCACATCACTTTGACTCTAGGGTCAAGCTCACATATGAATAATACAACTTGTTGTCAATTATTTTTATTATTTGTATTACAGGCCTTTTCATAAAAATCTGCCTGACATGTTTCTGCAGCAGCAGGGGAGGATAAGCATGGCACCCATGCTGCGGTCAGACCTGCTCAGTTGTGTCATTTCTGAGTCAAAGGAAGGAAGCAGAGAGAAGTCAAAAAAGTCTTTGTGTTGGTCCCAGTTGTTGGTGTGTCGTAGCTGCTGCTTCACTCTTTCTCTTTACAGGAAGTTGTAGAAGTTTTCAGACGTGTCTCTGCTGGATGTGAGGATGGGACCCACTTTGCTCTGTGAGCTGGGCCTATTCTGTGAGTACATCACTGACTTCTATAGTTTGATTCATACTGACTGATAAACATGTTTCAGTGAGAAGAACAGAGTCTCAGTCATTTGTAGCATTTCAGTTCATTTGAACAGAGGACTCTCATGTTTGTTATCAACATGGTTGTTTGTAGCCTGGATTAGATTTTAGTGCACTGACTCAGATTAGAGTGGAGCTGCTTTAGTTTATCTAAGAAAGGTTTGTTTCTTCATCTGTGATCATTTGATGCATTTTACATCTTAATCTAAAATGCAGCCCAAGTGTTTTAATTCTGCCATATTTGAGTGTGTCTTTAGTTTGATGATGTGTGAAGTTTCTGCCTTTATTGTAGTGCTCTGTACGCTCCTCTGCACTGGACACGCTCGAGGTGACACTTTCACTGTTTCATTTATTTCTTTTAATTTATTAATAAAGATTCATCTCAGCCTGCTGCATCACTCTTAAACAATTTCCATTTCTGTTTGTTTTTAGTTTTTTTTAAAAAAATATTCCTCATTTTATTAACATACAATATAAACACAGATGTTGCCTCCTATAGTGCATAAAAGTGTGTTAGATTGTTAATGGTGTGGTTGTGTTGGATTCTAGATGCTGAGCTAACCATTGAACCCAACTGCTCCAGTTTTTTCATTGGAGAGTTTGTTACCTTCATATGTGACATGAATGAAGGAGCAGACACTGACTGGGAATACAAACTCACCAAGGATGGTCGAGAAATAGTCCGCTACAACACACACGAAGACTACAGATTACAGTTTACAGCTACAGGTTACAGTGGTGAATATCAATGTTCTGGTTGCAGGAAGAGCTCAGGTGATACAAAGAGCAGTAACACTGTCTCTGTAACTGTATCAGGTAAGTCCTCAGTGAACAATAGCATACATTTATGATCTCTGTTCAAATACTCATCTGAATTATAAACAGAGTATATTTAATTAATGTCATGGAAACTTGCTGTGATGCTATGATGTTATGAAATGTTAAACTTAAACAAGGACATTTGTATTTTACTTTGCTCACAGTGTACACAGCACTAAAATACTCACAGACTCTGTGATCATCATTACTACATGTGTTTGTTTTAATGTAAAACAGCAACTGTGGATACAATTACATTTAAAAAAAGAAAGAAGAAACATCAGATGTTTCATTAAATTTCAAGTGACTGATGTTTGTTATCTAAACCAAAAACAAGAAAACGCCCTGTGACTAAGTTATTTTACATAAAGTCTGAATTCTTCAGGCCAGAGAATGGACACACAGTTATACTGGGTTTATTTACAGATATATTACCTCAGTTACTGTTGTAATATCCCTGCTTTGTTTTACCTTCTCTATCACAACAGCAGGTAAACCAGGGGCCACACTAACCGCAGGAACAACAATCATACCAGTAGGGGGCAGTGTGACACTGACCTGCTCTATTCGGAGACCTGCTGAGTGGAAATATGAGTGGTTCAGACGCACCCAAAGAACCACTGAGGTTCAAATCAGAAGTGATGATCAACAAAACAGAGCTATCAGAGTATCTCAAGGAGGAATCTACAGCTGCAGAGGAAGAAGAGGAAACCCAGTTTTCTACACTTATATAAGTGGTCAAGTCACCATTAAGATAACCTGTGAGTTCAGTAATTTAGTTTGAAACATTCACTCATGATTAGCAAACATACAATGTTAAGTTTTCTCTGTTGATTTCATGTTTCTGTTTGTGTCTCAACTGTTAACATCTGTAAACAGTTTCCAATAAAGTTGCTGTAAAACAACAACACAACTGGACTCAGATAATCAGGGGTGAGACGATCACTCTGATATGTGAGGTGCAGGAAGGAGGTGAACCCACTGAGTGGGAGTATGAATGGAGAGGACCCTGGAAAACCACACAGTGGAAAAATAATTATTTGACATTCAAAGTTTCTGAGTCCACCATTGGATACTACACGTGTAAGAGTCGACGCAGAGATGACTCATATTCTTCAACAGGGTGGAGTGAAGCCTTCACACTGTCAGCATCAAGTAAGTCATGATTGTTGTTTGATCAACATTTTACAAATGTCACAATGGTCACCACAGAAGGAGTGAAATGTCTACAAAGCATGTTACATTTTTAGTCAAAGAGCTGCAGCTGATAGCAGCTCATTGTAGACAGTTTGTCAGTTTATCAGTGAATTTACAGCTGGTGTCGGGAGGACGGATGTTGTTCCATCATCTCAGTGCTCTAATGAAACAAACAATTAAACAGAAATTTTTTAATTATTAAGTATTGCTTTTTCAGATTCCCTTTAGTATATAAAGAGGTTTGACCCCTTCAAAATATATCACACAAGTAACATCAAAGCTACAATATCAATAAAAATAAGCAAAGAAAGAAAAAAATTTTAAAGTCATTCTGACCTTTTGTTTGAGAACAATATGTTTTTATTTATTTATTTTTTTTTAAAGCCTGTCATGTCTGTCAATTTTTGCAATCGGAACAATGATCCGAATGCACTGATGTACCCGACATATTTGCTTTTACAAGAACAGCTCTATAAGTTTTCTATAGGCTCTTCTTGTTAATGTTTTTATTTTTATTTTTTATTTAGTTATTTATGCCAGGCCTGACATGCAATAAGGAAAGGGATAGGAAAGAGGGATTAAACAACGAACAAAGGGGGGGGACAAAGGGGAGAAAGGAAAGAAAAATACTTGAAGAACATAGATACATACACTCATTCACATATCTATACATATGCATATACATATACCCACATACACACAATTTTGCTGTTTACAGTAATGTGTGTGTATGCGCCTCTGTCATGGAATGTACTCAATGAGAGTAAGAAACTGCAACCATGCCCCCCGTGATCCAGAGGCGAATAGGAAAGGACCCAGTTCACCCAGGCCATCCACAGCCACTAGGAGCTCAGAAGACCCGAGGCCACACATCCCAAAGTGCACACTCCAGAGGAGGAAGGAGGGAGACCCTAGACAGAGCCCTCATGGCCAAAGGGCAAGAGTCCTGAGAGCCAGAGGCAATGAGCAGCTCTCCCCCCCCCGCAGGCCGGCACCCCTAGCACGAGCCGAGCATGAGGCCCCAAGCGCCTGAGAACGACCCGACACCCGGCAGAACTCCCCCAAGCCACCCCCAGGCAACAGCCACCAAGGGAGCGGGTCAGAAACTATGTCAAGACATCCGGCCACATACCCCGGGACACACGGGCACCCACACCCCACGGGTGGCAGTGACGATCAGTGGGGAGCAGTCTGAGAAAAATATTAATGTTTTTTAAAAAAAAAAACAATGATGAAAAATAAGATTTGGAGAATTACTGAAAATAGTCACGGCTGAATATTTTTCACTCCCAAAAGACAGAGCATCAGAGCAAAGCAGCAGATGGAGGAGAATCGAGGGAGGAGAGTTAAAAGAAAGTTCAAAAAGTTATTTATTTATTTATTTTTTTTAAATCACAAAAATGCTACTGTTGTTATTGCTGCAGTCCTCACAGTGACCTCCAAACAGCTCCAATAAGAGGCTAGCACATTGAGATTGATCCCTTTCAAAACCTCTCCCAGACCCAGACGATGGGCCAGTTTATTAAGGAAGGACAGATTTGGTCTGATACTCGATTATTCCTGTAAGAAGAAGCTGAGGTCATTTCTGTGGGAAGAAAATTACAATGGACAAAATGTGTGGGCTGCACCTGCAAGTCACTGGTGGATTACCTGCACCTTTGGAAAGTATTGACACCTGAGCCTGTTTGGTGTATATTTTGGTACTCAACCAACAAAATGAGTAATGAGGCTTATAGAAAGTTGAAGAGACATGACCAGGTGGTGGTTTGTTTAATATTTAGATGGAGATGGATAAGTTTTCGACATTTTCTAAAGAGATGTAGTCTATAAGTAAACATTCATTGAGTCTAATATCTGTGTTTTCCTTTCATCGCTAGTTGTCTTGGTGACTGATAGAGCTACAAGGAGCAATCTAAAGATTTCCTTGATGAGCTGGTTGCTGACATGTCTCCTAGTAGGCAGATGGAGTTGGAAAGCAACCTGTTGCAGCCTAGAAAAAGTGACAGTGATGGCTGTTTTAAACAGCTTAAGTGGTGTGCAGAGCCAAGTGATGTGAACACAGTATCTGGTGTATTTTCTGTAAAATCTGAACATATTCCTTATTTGAAAAAAGCATTACAAACACTGAAGTTATTTCCCTCGGCGAGGCGAATTGTAAATTGTAAACGAGGCGAATTGAAACTTATTTTGTCATGATTTAAATGTTTTTTCCAAATTTAATTCAAAGTGTTGGAATTGTGATAAATGGATGTTTGTTTATTGACACTTTTGACATATTCAAAGTATCTTATAATGCAGAGAACAACCTGATGGGAAAAAGAAAATAAGATAATGATGAATTTTGTAGATTTGACTGCAAGTGGAAAATGATGACTGGTTGTCGGTTTTTATGCCTTTATGAGGAATCACATGTCTAATATTTCCTTCTCTTTCATAACAGCAAGTAAACCCAGGGCCACACTGACTCCAGGAACAGCAATCATACCAGTAGGGGGCAGTGTGGCACTGACCTGCTCTGCGGGAAAGCCTGCTGAGTGGAAATATGAGTGGTTCAGACGCACCCAAAGAACCACTGAGGTTCAAATCAGAAGAGATGATCAACAAAACAGAGTTATCAGAGTATCTCAAGGAGGAATCTATCGCTGCATAGGAGGTAGAGGAAACCCAGTTTTCTACACTGATAAAAGTGATGAAGTCACCATTGAGATAACCTGTGAGTTCAGTAATTTAGTTTGAAACATTCACTCATGATTAGCAAACATACAATGTTAAGTTTTCTCTGTTGATTTCATGTTTCTGTTTGTGTCTCAACTGTTAACATCTGTAAACAGTTTCCAATAAAGTTGCTGTGAAACAACAACACAACTGGTCTCAGATAATCAGTGGTGAGATGATCACTCTGACATGTGAGGTGCAGGAAGGAGGTGAACCCACTGAGTGGGAGTATCAATGGAAAGTACACAGGCAAACCACACAGTGGACACACAATAATTATTTGACATTTAGAGTTTCTGAGTCCACCATTGGATACTACACGTGTAAGAGTCGACGCAGAGATGACTCATATTCTTCAACAGGGTGGAGTGAAGCCTTCACACTGTCAGCATCAAGTAAGTCATGTTTGTTGTTTGATCAACATTTTACAAATGTCACAATGGTCACCACAGGAGGACTGAAATGGTCTACAAAGCATGTTACATTTTTCTAGTCAAAGAGCTGCAGCTGATAGCAGCTCATTGTAGACAGTTTGTCAGTTTATCAGTGAATTTACAGCTGGTGTCGGGAGGACGGATGTTGTTCCATCATCTCAGTGCTCTAATGAAACAAACAATTAAACAAAGATATTTTAATTAGGGTATTGCTTTTTGAGTTTCCCTTTAGCATAAAAAGAGGTTTGACCCCTTCAAAATATATAACGCAAGTAACATCAAAGCTACATTATCAATAAAAATGAGCAAAAAAAGAAAAAAAAAGAAAAGAAAGTCATTCTGGCCTTTCATCTGAGAATAATACTGATGTCTTAAAGAAAAAAAACAATGATGAAAAATAAGATTTGGAGATTTTCTGAAAATAGTCACAGCTGAATATTTTTCACTCCCAAAAGACAGAGCATCAGAGCAAAGCAGCAGATGGAGGAGAATTGAGGGAGGAGAGTTAAAAGAAAGTTCAAAAAGTTATTATTATTTTTTTTTCTTTAAATCACAAAAATGCTACTGTTGTTATTGCTGCAATCCTCACAGTCACCTCCAGACAGCTCCAACAAGAGGCTAGCACATTGAGATTGATCCCTTTCAAACCCTCTCCCAGACCCATTTGAGGGGCCAGTTTATAAAGGAAGGACAGATTTGGTCTGATACTCGATTATTCCTGTAAGAAGAAGCTGAGGTCATTTCTGTGGGAAGAAAATTACAATGGACAAAATGTGTGGGCTGCACCTGCAAGACACTGGTGGATTACCTGCACCTTTGGAAAGTATTGACACCTGAGCCTGTTTGGTGTATATTTTGGTACTCAACCAACAAAATGAGTAATGAGGCTTATAGAAAGTTGAAGAGACATGACCAGGTGGTGGTTTGTTTAATATTTAGATGGAGATGGATAAGTTTTCGACATTTTCTAAAGAGATGTAGTCTATAAGTAAACATTCATTGAGTCTAATATCTGTGTTTTCCTTTCATCGCTAGTTGTCTTGGTGACTGATAGAGCTACAAGGAGCAATCTAAAGATTTCCTTGATGAGCTGGTTGCTGACATGTCTCCTAGTAGGCAGATGGAGTTGGAAAGCAACCTGTTGCAGCCTAGAAAAAGTGACAGTGATGGCTGTTTTAAACAGCTTAAGTGGTGTGCAGAGCCAAGTGATGTGAACACAGTATCTGGTGTATTTTCTGTAAAATCTGAACATATTCCTTATTTGAAAAAAGCATTACAATCACTGAAGTTATTTCCCTCGGCGAGGCGAATTGTATGAAACTTATTTTGTCATGATTTAAATGTTTTTTCCAAATTTAATTAAGAGTATTGGAATTGTGATAAATGGATGTTTGTCTATTGACACTTTTGACATATTCAAAGTATCTTATAATGCAGAGAACAACCTGATGGGAAAAAGAAAATAAGATAATGATGAATTTTGTAGATTTGACTGCAAGTGGAAAATGATGACTGTTTGTAGGTTTTTATGCCTTTATAAGGAATCACAGTTATACTGTGTTTACAGATTTACAACCTCAGTTACTGTTGCAATATCCTTGCATTATCCTTCTCTTTCATAACTGCAGGCAAACCCAGGGCCACACTGACTCAAGGAACAACAATCATACCAGTAGGGGGCAGTGTGGCACTGACCTGCTCTGCGGGAAAGCCTGCTGAGTGGGAAATATGAGTGGTTCAGACTGGACCCAAAGAACCACTGAGGTTCAAATCAGAAGAGATGATCAACAAAACAGAGTTATCAGAGTATCTCAAGGAGGAATCTATCGCTGCAGAGGAGGAAGAGGAGACCCAGTTTTCTACACTGATAAAAGTGATGAAGTCACCATTGTGATAACCTGTGAGTTCAGTAATTTAGTTTGAAACATTCACTCATGATTAGCAAACATACAATGTTAAGTTTTCTCTGTTGATTTCATGTTTCTGTTTGTGTCTCAACTGTTAACATCTGTAAACAGTTTCCAATGAAGTTGCTGTAAAACAACAACAACACAACTGGACTCAGATATTCAGTGGTGAGATGATCACTCTGACATGTGAGGTGCAGGAAGGAGGTGAACCCACTGAGTGGGAGTATCAATGGAAAGTACACAGGCAAACCACACAGTGGACACACAATAATTCCTGGATTTTCAATATTTCTGAGTCCAGCAGTGGATACTACATGTGTAAGAGTCGTCGCAGAGATGACTCATATTCTTCAACATGGTGGAGTGAAGCCTTCACACTGTCAGCAACAAGTAAGTCATGTTTGATGTGATCTATATTTTACAAATGTTAAAATGGTCTACAAATGGTTACAATTTTACTGTAATAATGAACATTCAGCTGGTATAGGAGGGTAGTGCTGATCTGTTTTCCCATCAACTCAGTAAAAGGATGAAATAAATACCTAATCACTGGAAACACTGACACACCTCATGAAGATAATTATGGTTTTGCTTTATTTGCTTTATTTGGTTAACAAATTGGCAAACATTGGTTCAAATTGTGTCTCTCCCATTATTTGTAATGGCTCTTGAGCTGGACCATGACAACATCTAATCAGAGCCTGTTATTTATTACCGCAGGGATGGGAAGCTCTTCATTTCTTGTTTCCTTGATTGTTGGACTTGTTTGTGGGATTTTACTGATTTCTTCTTCTGCTGTTGTGTCACTTCAAACTGTCAAAGGGTGAGACTGCTTCATTCTGATATTAAATTGAATACAATCCAATCATTGAGATTCACAGATTCACAGTTTCCTGAATGCTGCATGCACTGTAATGTCATTTTCTTTTTTACAGGTTCAAGTGTTATCAGGTTGGTTCAAATCTCTCTCATTTTAACACACTAGAATTACATCCTGTGTTTCACATTAAATCTACTGTTTTACCACTTTTTATGTTCCAGCAGGACTCGGAGCACAAATCAGAGCTCTGCTACAAACCACATGATCAATCAGAATGAAGCTCAACACAGCCAACACACTTCTCCTCTCCAAGGTCAGCCTTTCTTTGTTTGATTGTTTTTGTTCTTGTGTGTTTGTTGCAATCTCAAATAGAACAATATCAATGTCTGGTTTACTGATTTGGAATAGTGCATATGG
Organism: Pterophyllum scalare; assembly: GCA_024447675.2. Classification (NCBI taxonomy): domain Eukaryota; kingdom Metazoa; phylum Chordata; class Actinopteri; order Cichliformes; family Cichlidae; genus Pterophyllum; species Pterophyllum scalare. The sequence continues at coordinate 34,301 of JAMQGT020001883.1, forward strand.
ATTTGGTCAGGATTTATTTTTTTTATTATTAATTTAACATTTGTTTGTATTTTGTAGGTGATACTTGTCTCTATAAATCAATCAAAGACCACGATGATGCAGAAAATGGTAAAGTGTATACAGTGGCATATATGTATGCAGAGTCTATGATCTTCATTATGTATAAATAATTTATTGTAGCTGAATTCATGGATTTCACATATTTTTTGAGCTCAAATATTTACAATGAAAGGTAAACTTTTTATAAAAATATAAAATACAATAGTTTAGATGCTTTTATGGGACAGCAGCATCTAAATTAAGCAAAATTTGTATTTTTATTCATTCGTGTGATCCTTCTAAAAGGGAAATACCAGATAATAGCTGCACACAATGTGCACTGCTGAAAAAAATATTTTATTAATTTAAAAAATAGCCAAACATATGATCATTACATTGAAACACAATGTAATTTTTTTAAACTTCAGAAATATCAATCTGTCCAATTAGGAATCAAATGGTTTTATTGGTGAAACGGTACCCGAAGCTCATTCAAATTGTACAGTTAGGCCAACTCCTTAAGGATGACACATTCACACCTGCTGCTGCAAAAATGGTCCAAGCACAGTCTCAGGAGAATGTGGTGGAGATACCAGGAAATGAGCTGTTGAACCTGCTCCTTTGTATGAGGAGGAACTGGAGGAACACTACGAGAACTTTACAAACTGATCAAACTGTTAAAAATAGGCTGATGACCTGTCCCTCCTCTTTTAGGTGACAGCAGGTTGTGTGAACAATCAAAGGTCTCCTACAATCAAGCTACAGCCAGTGGAGACGAAGGTAAATAAAATAATAAAAGAAGTAACATATTTATTTTGCTTTCTTGTTTGAATTCTTTTTACACACCAGGTGAAATTGTATAAATAAAGGTAGTTATTGGTTTGTACTAAGATGTTACTGATGATCATCTGTAATAGATTTATTTCTTTATTTGCAGGAAAATCAGCTCCTGCAGAAGCTGATGAAACAATTTATTCTGAAGTCAAACTGCCAACAGCTCGTGGTACGTGTAATGAAATAAACAGAATCAGAAATCAGAAATACTTTATTGATCCCAGAGGGAAATTTCTGTTGTTACAGCTGCAGATGTTTATCATATAGAAAGAATAAAACACTCTAATAATAACACTGAACTGGGCACGCTTCGCCCCTGTATGGAGCCAACCTGCCTCTGTGGAGGGCCACTCGTCTCCCCCTAGTCAGCAGCTGGACCCTGTACACCACCTTCCCCAGCTTCTCTAACACTTTCCAGCACCCTGGCATAGACCTTATGGGGGAGGCTGAGGAGTGTGATCCTCTGAAAGTTTGAACACACACTCCGGTGTGCCAACCAAGACAGCCCTACAACATCCAGAGCCTTCAGGGCAAATCTCCACCCCATGGGCCCCGCCACCAAGGAGTTGTTTAACCACCTTAATGACCTCACCCCCAGTGATGGGTGAGTCAACCCCCTCTTTCCCATATTCTGGTTCCATAACAGATGGCATGTCAGTGGGAATAAGAAGGTCTTCTAAGTATTCTTTACACCGCCTGACTATAGCCTCAGCTGAAGTCAGCAGTGCCCACCTACACTATAAACCATGTGAGTAGAGCACCGCTTTCCCCTCCTGAGTCACCTGACGGTTTGCCAGAATCGCTTTGAGGCCATCCGAAAGTCTTTTTCCATAGGCTCACCGAACTCCTCCCACACCCGAGTTTTTGCTTTGGCCACCACCTGAGCTACGTTCCACTTGGCCTGCCGGAACCAGCCAGCTGCCTCCAGAATCCCACAGGCTAACCAAGCCCGATAGGACTCCTTATTCAAATTGATGGCTCCCTTCACCTCTAGTGACCATCATCTGTTTTGGGGATATCCACCACAACAGGCACCAACCACCTTACAGCCACAGCTCTGAGCAGCAGCTTGGAGGCGAGGAACATGGTCCATTCAGACTCAATGTCCTCAGCCTCCCTCGGAATGCTGTCGAAGATCTGCTGGAGGTGGGAGTTGAAGATCTCGCAGACTGGGGCTTCTGCCAGGCGCTCCCAGCGCACCCTCACAATACATTTAGGTGCACTGGGTCTGTCCAGCATCCTCCCCCGCCACATGATCCAACTCACCACCAGGTGGTGATCAGTTGACAGCTCAGCTCCTCTCTTCACCCGAATGTCCAAAACATACAGCCGCAGATCTGATGATACGATTAGAGAATCAATCATTGAACTGCGACCTAGGGTGTCCTGGTGCCACGTGCACTTATGGACATCCTTATGTTCAAACATGGTGTTCATTATGGACAAACTGTGGTTTGCACAGAACTCCAATAACAAAGCACCAAGCTTTCCTGGTACAAGCTAGAGAAGGAATATCTTTTACTAGCATGTAGATTCATTGGCACTGCTGACAAATCTCACTTTTTTAACCTGTCTCTCTGGCAGCTTAAGCAATCAAAATTATAGTTTACATGCTTTGTCGAGCTGCAGCACCTTTAATAGAGTGAGAACATCCCTCAGTCAGTTTATGTGATGAGTGGAGTTCTGATCAACAGAAAATACAAAAACTTAAAGTAATTCCACCCTTTTCATCATGATCACCTGTCCCTCCTCTTTTAGATGACAGCCTGTTGTGCACTCAGGTCTTTTACAATAAAGATAAAACCAAGACAGACAAAGGTAAGTAAAATAATAAAATAAGTAAATTATCTTTTTTCTTTCTCGTTTGAATTTTTTTTAACCCACCAGGTAAAACTGTATAAATAAAGGCAGTTATCAGCTTGTACTAAGATGTTACTGATGATCACCTGTAATAGATCATTTCTTTATTTGCAGGAAAATCAGTTCCTGCAGCAGCTGATGAAACAGCTCTTGGTAAGTGTGAAGAAATAAAATAGCTTACATGTTTTGATCTGTCACTATAATGATTACCTCAAATACATTTTAGAGGAAGTAAATTCAATCTTAATTCAACTTTAACCACTGCCCCAGTTGATGTTTGTAGCTGATCAGTCATAGACTCCATTATTATTTGTGCCTAGTAAGAAACTCATGACAATCTTAATTTTCTAACATTAAATATGGGTTCTTCCCCATATTATCTAAAGTTATGTGCCACAAAAATAAAATGTTTAATATCTAATGCAGTGAAAGTTCAATGTGAGTGAAATAAATAAAAAAAGAGGACTCTATGTTGATTAGGCTGTAACATGACGTCATCATTTTAAAGTAGTGATTGTACGGGCTAGTGGAGGAATGTCTCTCATTAGACTGTAGATTCATTGGCCCTGCTGACCAGGGTGGAGGAGCATTGAACTGATCCAATACTGAAATGAGGCCAAACAGCAATGGAGAAAGAACAAATTACAGCAATATTAGCAGGCATACAAGCAGCTTAAGCTAGTAAATTATAGTCTACAGGCTGTGTTGAGCCCCAGCACCTTTAATAGAATCAGAACTTCCCTCAGTCAGTTTATATGATGAGTGAAGTTCTCAATATAAAGAAAATTGAAGTAACTCCATCCTTTTTGTCCTGATCACCTGTCCCTCCTCGGTTAGATGACGTGGTGTATGCTCAGGTCTTCTACAATCAAGCTGAAGCCAAGAATGACAAAGGTAACTAAAGTAATAACTCATTGTACTTTTTTACACAACAAGGAAAACTGGATAATGGTTTGAACTAAGAAGCTACTCCAAAAAAACCAAAACAACCTGTACTGTACTGTACGGGGTGGCTGTAGCTCAGGAGGTAGCGCAGGTCACCTACTAATTGGAAGGTCAGGGGTTCAATTCCTGGCTGCTCAAGTCTGCATGCCAAAGTACCAAGTTGTTCTCTGACGCAAGTATAAATGTGTGTGTGAATGTTAGACAATAAAAGCACTTAGCTTAGTTAATCATGGAAGTGCTTTTATGAATGGGGTAAATGTAAACAGGTTGTATAAGCACTTTGAGTGATCAGATAGAGTAGAAAAGCGCTATATAAGAACTAGTCCATTTACCAAATAAAATAGCCTACGCTAATTATTAATAAAAAAGATTTTTAAAGGAAATAAATTGTCCTAAATCACCTTTAATCATTGATAATCCTGCATTGTTTCTTCCAGATTTGTAACAAGATCTGTGTCTGCAAAACCAACTGAATGGAGGACAAAATGAAACATATTTTATTTAAATTTAACAGCATCGGGGACTAAAATACGATTATGGACTGTATTATAAACAAGCTTTAGCGCTTTAGCAGCAAATGGTAGTGTGGCTTTGAGATTAGGATCTTTTTCACGTTGACCTGAGCTCTTATTGAACTGCATGTATTGTCGCATGTACATTTACTGATGTTTGTCTTCTATAAATCTGCACATTGCTTTAAGTACTTTTGTTCCTCTGAATGGATTAAGTATCATTTGACATATTTCTGAAGGCTTGTTTTTCTTTAACAGCTTTAGGAGTTGATAAAGATTTGTTTGTTTGCTTTTACCTTCTGTAAGCTGCCACCAGAGGTTTGTGTTGTCTGAATATGTGCATCATATAAAGAATTTTATATAAACTATATATTCTTCAATCTATAGTCATGTGTGTTCTTTCATGTTTACACACTCATTCTTGTTTGTTCATCACACCTAATAGATCTACATCACACATCAGTGTTATCAGCCACATCTTTTAGGTTTTTACAATGTAAACATGACCTGACCAGGAGTCACTCAAGTGTTAATATGACCCTGACGAGCTGGAATTATGGGCAGTACAGAGGCAGGAAGAAACTCTGATCACATGGGATGCTGTTTTTCACAAACCTGCACAAATTTTGTCACATGAGGGAAGGACTTTATGTCAGCTGTGGCACTCTGTCGAGACAAGCAAAGCTTGTTTTTTGAAACCTAAAACCACTTGTTAATTACAACATGCCAAAGTTAAGTCTTTCATCTCAAACAGCCGCTCTTTACACTACTGTCATCACGTGGCCACAGTTGAATATTGTCACTGGAAGCAGGATCAACTTTGCTTACCTCAGTGGAAACTGTAGCAAGTCATGCTTGCTTCTGTGTCCCGCTAAAATCTATGAGAAATCACTTGGTTGAATGAATGTGGTTCAACCAACACACCATTCATTATTATTTTTAATCCCCCCTGTAGATACTAACATCTAACCATGTAAGTGTTCAAAGCTTTTATTCCAGCTGTGACTTTATTATGTATTTATTTGATTATTATTAAAAAATAACATGTTTAATAGAGGTACTGTGTAGTTGGCTAAAAGTGTAATGGTGGCCTAAACTACAACCCTGGAATGATTCATGCTTGTGGCTGATTGGTAGCAATGTGCAAATTTACTGAGTGCATGATAAAGAGCCTACAATCCAAAAATAATGTCCTACGAATGAGGTAGAACTTCTTTTACCAAGCACCCAAACAGATGCATACCCATTAGTTTCTTCATAGAAAATTCATTAGATTTAAGTTAATACAGAAACACCAGTCCTTGTCCTTGTTTGGGAAAGTGGTGTTATTCACAAAAATCCTCAAAACTTAACAATGGAATGAACTCATTTGAATTAGTAAAAGGAACAGTATTGTCAGGGACTGCATGGTTGCATACTGTATAAATCTAATAACATGATTCGAAAACTGTGAAATATTAGATTGAATACATTTCCATCTTTCCTTCTTTAATGGGATACTGTTTATAAAATGTAATATTTTGAAATGCAGTTATTTGTAAGATTTCTCAGTTTTATCTCAGGTATAAGTGGTACTTGGATATTAATTACATCATTATTTACCTCCTATTCAAAATGATGGATATTAGTCAACCCAAGCAGATATACTCTTAACCTCATGTTCATTTTCTCTCTCTATTTCTCGTCCCTTATTTGTCATTTTGTCTCCTTTTCCTCATCTCACACTCTGCTCTTCGATCCTAGAATCCTGTATTACGTCCTTCCTCCCTTTATCTTTATATAACTTTCCTTCTTTGTGTTCCTCTGTGTCATATTTCCTCTTCACATTGTGTACTGTGTTGAGGATCTTAAAGTTATCAAGGTTTTCCAGTTACATTTTGATTCCTCATTTTTCTTGTACAAAGTTGATAAATCAGTGAGTGCCATTACCCAGTTGGACAAAAGAAAAAGATTAAACTGAATGGATTATTAGAGATTATTAAAGAAATTTATTAAAGAAGATGTTTTATTTGTATTTAAAAGCAATAGAATAAGCTGAGTTAAATCTTTATTCAGTAACAAAAGTGTATTGTATATTATTAAGTTCTGTTGTTGGTTAAGTTGGTTCAGCATTTTTTCATTTTATTATTTGATTTTTTTTATCAGTGTATTCATATTACAGGAATTTTAAAAAGAAAAATCTGCCTGGAATTTTTCTTCACCACCAGAAGAATAGAAACACTCAAAGCATGCTGTAGTCATACCTTGTTCAGTTGTGTTATTTCTGTGTCAAAGGAAGGAAGCAGAAAGAAGAAGTTTAAAAAAGTCTGTTTTTGTCACAGTCACACACTCGTAGCTGCTGCTTCACTCTTTCTCTTTACAGGAAGTTGTAGAAGTTTTCAGACGTGTCTCTGCTGGATGTGAGGATGGGATCAACTTTGCTCTGTGAGCTGGGCCTATTCTGTGAGTACATCACTGACTTCTATAGTTTGATTCATACTGACTGATAAACATGTTTCAGTGAGAAGAACAGAGTATCAGTCATTTGTAGCATTTCAGTTCATTTGAACAGAGGACTCTCATGTTTGTTATCAACATGTCTTCTGCCCTCAGTTAAATGTTGAGTACTAACCTAGACAGTGAGCTAAACACTGATTGATCCATCAATGACAGGTCGGTGTGACGTTATCATGGTGGGCAGTGTGACATGGAGGGATGAACCCAGTTACAGGACTCCGGAGACAGAGATAACTAAAAAGTGTTAATTGAGAAGAACAAAAAACAAAATACAAAATCCTCTTAGGAGCCAAATGTGGAGCGTAATCCAAAAACGAAGCCAGGCTTGACAAGAACAGAAGAGCACACAACGCGACACCAACAACAACAATGCAACAACAAGCAGAGGAAACACAGGACTTAAATACACTCCCAGCGGTGGCATGGCGTGGCAGGGGGCCGACCAGGTTCCCAGCGGCAGCAGGGCAAGACAGGAGGCTGACTGCGATCCCAGTGGTGTCAAGATGCCCTGGACAACTTGGCAGGAGCCCTCGGGCAGCAGCAACGGCGGCCAAGAGGACCTACGGGCAACTTGGCAGAAGTCCCATTTTTAGTCCCTGGCGGCTCAGTCTGAGCGAGATTCCACAGTTCGGTCGTGGACATGGACTCGGACGTGGACATGGACTTGGACTCATTGGTCTGAGCGGGGCCCTCCGGCTCTGGCTCGGTCTGAGCGGGACCCTCAGGCTCTGGCTCAGGTGGTGCAGGCCAAGGCTGCTGCGAAGCTGCTGCAGCCAGCATGGATGGAGCATCAGGTTTTGGCTGTGGAGCTGCTGAATCCGGTGTGGATGGAGACTCTGGCTGTCATACAGAGTGCACAGCAGTCTCCTCAGATGGCTGGGGCAGTTCTTGTTTTGGTGTGTTTGGTGGTGAGGATGAAGGTGACTGGGGCTCTGATTGGGGTTTGACTCAGAAGCTGCTGCAGCCAACAGTAAGGGCTGTGACTGAAGCTGAGGGGAAGCTGCTGCTACTGCTGACTGAAGCTGAGGGGAAGCTGCTGCTACTGCTGACTGAAGCTGAGGGGAAGCTGCTGCTACTGCTGACTGAAGCTGAGGGGAAGCTGCTGCTACTGCTGACTGAAGCTGAGGGGAAGTTGCTGCTACAGCTGAGGGGAAGCTGCTGCTACTGCTGACTGTTGCCCTGACATGAGCAACTGGGAATCTGCTGCAGCTGCTGACTAAGGCCCTGACTGAGGTTGCTTGGAGGCTGCTGCAGCTGGCGTGGACTGTGGCTTGGGAGATGCTGCTGCAGGCAACACGAACTCCATGGAGCATGGCTTGGGAGATGCTGTTGCAGGTGACAGCAATTCCATGGAGTGTGGCTTGGAGGCTGATGCAGCGGACTGAGGCAGCTGTGGCTTGAATGCTGCTGCAGCGGACCGTGGTAGCTGTGAGTACTAACCATATGAGTACTAGGTGACTGTGATGAAGAGGAGCAGGTGAGTTGAGGTTGTAGCAGTGGAGAGATTACTGGCTGAAGGAGAGGTGATGTGGCAATGGCTTGGAGAAAAAAAAAACCTGAACCTTTCCCCTGGACCTGGCGACCAATGTTATATAGTTCCTATTGTAGGTTTTACCGGAGCATGATGGCTGAGTGTGCCAGTGAAGCTGTATCAGGATAGGTGAGGAACCATGATGAGGAGGAAATCAGTCGCAACAAAATACTAGTTGCATTAACCTGTAGTGGTCATCCGTCATCATGATCTGCAGGGCAGTGTGACATGGAGGGATGGACCCAGTTGCAGTACTCCGGAGACAGAGATAACTAAAAAGTGTTTATTGAGAAGAACAAAAAATAAAATCCTCTTAGGAGCCAAACGTGGAGCGTAATTAAAAAAACAAAGCCAGGCTTGATAAGAACACTAAAGCACACCAAGACAACAACAATACGACAACAAGCAGAGGAAACACAGGACTTAAATACACCTGAGGATAATGAGGGAAGTGGAAACAGCAGGGAATGACAGGTGAACCAAAACACCTTGACGAGACAAGGGGAAGCAAAACTGAACACAACACACAAGGACCAGGTAACTATCAAAGTAGAACAGGAAGTGAGAACAACGACCAAGACTAAGACACAAGAACTTGACATGAGAACTGAAGGAACCACAGAAACCAGACACCAGCACAACCTAAAGCTAAACAAGGAGCATAACAAAAGAAATAGTACAGGAACAAACACAAAACACTGGGAACAGCCCAAGACCATGACAAATGTGGTCTTTTTGATCTTTACTGAGACCCATTTTTTACTGTAAAACTGTGACAAAAATAGAATCGAAAGGAACTACATACATTATTTGTCATAACACAGATCCATGCACAAAAATCTGTTCTTTAGCCTGGGCTACCTTTGACATAGAGATAAAGACTAGTGACTGGCTTACCCTCACTTAAACTAGAACACTTGTCTATTGGCAGAATGGAGAAGGAAACTACAATCAAATGGACAAAACAATAATTACACACAACAAACTATAGTGTAGTTCTAGACTTACATATTATGAATTTACAGGGCTCACAGACAGTGTGAAGACTTGTTTATGCCTCGAATGGTTGAGCCATGGCTACTTCATGGCTACTTAGTTGCTGCTGAACAATATGAATAACATGACTTTTTGTAGACTGGAATAGATTTTAGTGCACTGCCATATTTGAGTGTGTCTTTAGTTTGATGATGTCTGAAGTTTCTGCCTTTATTGTAGTGCTCTGTACGCTCCTCTGCACTGGACACGCTCAAGGTGACTGAACACTTCCACTTGTTCATTTCTCTCTTTTTTTATTTAGTAAAGATTCATCTCAAACTAATGCATCCTCATCATTAACCATTTATTAATTTTATTCATAGTTATTATTTTAGGAGCATATCTATAGAGATTGTCCTTTGAATTTTAGCTAAATTGTGTTTGACTGCTAATGGTGGTTGTGTTGGATTCTAGATGCTGAGCTAACTATTGAACCCAACTGCTCCAGTTTTTTCATCGGAGAGTTTGTTACCTTCATATGTGACATGAATGAAGAAGCAGACACTGACTGGTATTATAAAATCAACAAGGATGGTCGAGAATTTGTTCCCTACAACACACACAAAGACTACAGATTACAAATTATATCTCGACGTGACTGTGGTGAATATCAGTGCTCTGGCCACAAGAAGAGCTCAAATTATACAAAGACCAGTAGCGCTGTCTTTGTAAGTGTATCAGGTAAGTCCTCGGTGAAGAATAGTATAAATTTATGATCCCTGTACAAATAATCATCTGAAATATGAAACACGGCATTCATTTAATTAATTTTATGTAAACTTTTTCTGATGCTCAAACCTTCATGAAATTTAAGGTGACTGATGTTTGTGTTATCTAAACCTAAAAGCAGACAGAGCCCTGTAACTGTATTAGTTTACATTCAGTGGGACTTCTTCAGGCCAGAGAATGGACAAACAGTTATGCTGGGTTTATTTACAAATCTACAACCTGAGTTACTGTGTCAATATCACTGTGTTGTTTTTCCTTCTCTTCCATAACAGCAGATACACCCAGGGCCACACTGACTGCAGGAGCAACAATCATACCAGTAGGGGGCAGTGTGGCACTGACCTGCTCTGTGGGGAGATCTGCTGAGTGGAAATATGAGTGGTTCAGACGCACACAAAGAACCACTGAGGTTCAAATCAGAAGAGATGATCAACAAAACAGAGTTATCAGAGTATCTCAAGGAGGAATCTACAGCTGCAGAGGAAGAAGAGGAAACCCAGTTTTCTACACTGGCATAAGTGATGATGTCACCATTAAGATAACCTGTGAGTTCAGTAATTTAGTTTGAAACATTCACTCATGATTAGCAAACATACAATGTTAAGTTTTCTCTGTTGATTTCATGTTTCTGTTTGTGTCTCAACTGTTAACATCTGTAAACAGTTTCCAATAAAGTTGCTGTAAAACAACAACAACACAACTGGCCTCAGATATTCAGTGGTGAGATGATCACTCTGACATGTGAGGTGCAGGAAGGAGGTGAACCCACTGAGTGGGAGTATGAATGGAAAGTACACAGCCAAACCACACAGTGGACAGACAATTATTACTGGACATTCAGAGTTTCTGAGTCCAGCAGTGGAGACTACATGTGTAAGAGTCGACGCAGAGATGACTCATATTCTTCAACAGGGTGGAGTGAAGCCTTCACACTGTCAGTAACAAGTAAGTCATGATTGTTGTTTGATCTACATTTTACAAATGTCAAAATGGTCTACAAAGCATGTTACATTTTTAGTCCGAGAGCTGCAGCTGGGAGCAGCTCATTGTAGACAGTTTGATAGACACTTTGTTAATGAATTTTCAGCTGGTATAGGTCATCAGAAAGATGAGAATCGATTGTGGGAAGGTAAAAGAAAAAAAAGTGAAGATAATTTCTTTTGGAAGAAAATTATTGTGGACAGAATGTGTTGGCTGCATCTGCCAGTCATTGTTGAATTACCTGTGATTGTTTGTGTTTGTGTGTACGTGGAGATGCATAGAGCAGATTTTATCCTGGGCACTTGCTTGTAGTCATGGAAAGGCTTCATGGGTGAGTGTCCCTGGTGTAGAAGTTGGCATTCAATAATAAGCAAATAAGGGGAGGGACACAACAAATAGCTCTGCATGTGTCGCTCATTATGGATCAAAAATTAGTGACGTCTATCCAAAATTGTTTAACTTATCTACAGAGCCAAGTGGTGTGAACATAGATTCTGGGTATTTTTTGTGATTTCTTTGACATATTTTTGACATGAAAAAATGGATTCTTTAATTCATTAATACAACGTTTGACAGAAATGAGAAACCCAGGACAACACTGAATCTTTTGCTATGATGGGTACCTTCAGGAGAAGCATCTTTTAGAAAACAGGAAAGGAGTAATTTATAAATAGAAATAAATGTAATAGTGAAATAGATTAGGAATAATCATATATAAATCGCAACATATTTTCATTATGGGAAAATCGCTTTCTAACAGATCAAACCTGTCCTGTCCTCACTGTGTCTCCATCATGGCTGAGTCCTGGAGCCTCAGTAACTCTGAACTGTGAGGTTGAACATCCGTCTGCAGGATGGAGCTTCTACTGGTATAAAGCTGTTCCTGATCTATCAGAGAAATCCTACAGGTATGAGCTGCTACCTGATGGCAGTGGGACTGCACAGGACTCCTACATCATTGATGGACAGACACACACAGCAGGATATGTGTGTAGAGCTGGAAGAGGAGACCCAGAGTATCACACTGATCACAGTGACCCAAAGTTTGTCTGGTCTGCAGGTCAGTGTGTTTCTGTCCTTTCAATAAGATGAAGTTATGACATCATTGTTATTCACCAATATCCTTCTTTTTGATATGCAGTCTGCTGACACTGAATTTGTATAAAGAAAAGACTCAATCTTTAAATTTCTCACTATGATCATGCTAAAATTAATTTCCTTGTTCTTTCAATTTTAAATTGTATCTTTTGGCACTTTGTTACTAACAGCCTGTCGCCAATACAATTGACCATTTTGTTCCCAAATCTTTAGCTGAATCTGACAGATATAAATTAATACTGTTGCAACAACAAAGTGATTCCCAAATAGCTATTAGCTGAAAACTTGCCACATGCTGGCGTAGTTTACAGTGTGTTTTTAAAAAAAATGAAGAAACTGGAGAGGTGAAAAACAACAAAACAAGGGTCAGGCATCAACCCCCCCCAAACAAAAAAACAAAAAAACCCCAAAGCATCTGTGGTATCTGAAAGTCATGTCATTCTTCTTGCTCTCAGCGGAGATGGACGCCTTTTTCTCTCCTCAGCCTTCCTTATCTGCCCTGCTTTGCTGCTTCGCTGTGCTTTAGAGCCTCTCTTCACATATCTTCCAAACTGGAAATTGAAATTATGGATCTGGTCAGCTGGTTGATCAAATTTTCACCATGAGGAGACAGGGGAAAGGAGAAACCTCTTTCCTCTTGTCTGACTGACATACCCGGCTGGCTACGTTAAGGATTCCTGGGTGATGATAACGTGCCTGGGTGTACTGCCGATTGAGGACGTGGAGGGCGCATATATATTTGGCTTATTGATACCAGGATATCTCCTGATTGGACTTGGGAATACAGTCGGGTCGTGGCTTGGCTCTCTCTCTTTCTGCCCCTCTTACCAGGTGGAGGTGAAACCAATGGAAACAAGTGCACTTATATGGTAACTTCACACTTTACAAAAACTCACCGGAGATGAGCAGGTTTCGTTGCCAGGATTTATTGAAGCACAGAGTTAAAGTACAAGAAAGCAGAAAGCCTTCGCGGGAGTGAGTGCCTTGGAGCCACTGCAAAGGGGATAGAGGAAGAGCAAAAAGAGCGCTCCCTCCCAACTTTACCACTGCCTTTTATCCCCCAAACTCACACCTCCCCCTGCTGTTATCAGGGCCAGTGGACATAGAAGGGTGCTTTCAATCCACTATGAACCATACTAATTCGATCCTTTTGCAGAGACTTCATGACACAGTTCTCTGGGGCTGTCAAAACAAACAATTTTCCCATGTGAAAATACCTCCCACAGAAGCACTCCCCTGCCCAGCTGTCCATCATTTCTCATTACTAGAAACACTTTTAGGGTGGTCTTATCTTTTACTCCCTTACATTATTAAAGTAACTCAGATGGGACTCCAACCCCCACTTCAGGACACACAGCTCCCAGCAACTTGACCTTCGTATTGGCAATACAGTGTCAAAAGTGCACAGTGCACAAAGGTGAGACTCTAGCTATGAATGAGTGTGTTTTTTCTAAGGGAAAAAATGAGGCCTTAAGTCGAGCAGGCCTCAGTCCTTCCCACTCACCTAAAGCATGCTGTGTTCCAGTGTGTGAGTGACAATATAGATAACAAACAATATAAAATATGACCATTAATTCAGTGTGTGTGATTAATATAGGTACTAATAAATGATATAGAATAATGACAGTAAAAAACCAATATCAGAGTGATGAAAATATCCAACAATACCTGGCTTATCATGAAATTTGGAAAGTCTGGGCAGCCGTTCAGGCCTTGGTAAGGCTACCTGTGAGGGGATGCAGAGCAGTCCAAACTCAAACTTAGACTCGGTATCTGCTGGAGATGAATGGGAATGGATTAAATCTTGGAGAAGTTGTCTGTCTTTGCGCGGCGAGGAAGGAACCAAGAAAGATGATTGGATTTTTTGCCATTGAGAGTTCCCAGCAAGAACGTAAGGCTTTCTGCAAATTAATCAGTTATGACAGCCTGTACCAAAGCAATTGTAGTATCTGAAATTTGGCTCCCTGTCCGGCCTTGGATTGGTGGTATCTCATTTTTCTCCTGGATGCTATGCAAACAGATGCTCTACGCCCCAGCACTGTCCCATCTTCTGACCTGTGTGAACTGATATCCCTAGACCAAGCTGCTGATGAACATTCCACCTCTTATCAGAAACTGTTAGCGAGGGGTGAGCTGGGTCAGCTCCACAGTGACCTGAACCCACTCGCCTCCACTGGCTCCCTTCCATCCCCACCCTAGCGCTCCCATGCAGTATATGTGCTCACACTGTGCTATGCAGAGTTTTTTTTTAACCTCATATATTACCCTGTTGGAGGCCAAAGTATGAGATGCGTTTTTTTTCTCCTCACTTAAACCATTGTGTTCACTATTTTTCCATCTTTTTTTAAACAGCAGCGCCTTTGATGGCTGCAAGGCCACAGACACTTATCTCACCTGTTTGTTTGATTTGTTTGTCTTTTCTTGGATGGGTGTTCTGGAACATAATTTTGTTGTATGTTTGACATATAATGACAATAAATTCTTCTGATTCTGATATCCTTAAAGGTAGATTCAGTAATTCTTTGAAATTATTTAATAGAAGAAACATAACAATATTTTACTCATAGGTGGTACCACAGGCAAGTAAATGCCTGCAGAACACTGTTGCTTGCCACACCTCTGACAGGGCCAATGCAGGTAGCTGCAGGCTCATCAGCCACCCTTCACTGATGTTTTGCTCCTTTAATCCTGGAACGTCTCATAGCGGTGGATCAATGGCAGGGATGTCTCCCTACCTCCCCCTGTAGGTGACCCTAGGACCCTTGCTTTCCCCACACCTGGTCTTTCCTCCTTAGCCAAACCAGAAGCTTCCTTGTTCTGCTTACTCTGCCAGATCTTTCAAAGCCTTTCTGAGTTTGGGGACAGTGAAACCCATACTCTTCATAAAATGCTGGTGGATGCTCCCACAAATCCCCTGCAGTCGACTGGGTGGCAGACAGCTGACCACACTTTTTCTCTGCACTCGGCTATAAGGTCACAATACCGGCCTTTTTTCCTCTCAAAGGCTGCCTCCTTTCCCCCTTCCCATGTAACAGTTAGATCTGCCATGATCACTGCCCGGGCCATGGTATACCAGAGATGTACAGTCGCAGGTTGGCTGTGGGGATTTCAGTTGGGAACCTGAGCTGCCTGTCGAGATCCACTCTCAGGTACCACTCGCAGCTGCCCGTTGGGGCTGATTTCTTTGGTTGGGTGATGTTGTGGGCCCCTCCACCTTCTCTGACGAAATGGATCAGCTGCCTTGGTGTTGGGGATGGTTGCTCCCTGCTTCATTTCAGCCTGCACACCTCCAGGATCTCCACCAGCTTCCTCAAGACTCAATCATGGTGCCACCTGTATCGCCCCTGGGCAAGTTGCAGCTTGCAGATTGACAAGATGTGCTGCAGGCTTGGATCTGTGGCATTGCAGAGTTGGCATCTCTCCTCTGATCCATACCACAAGCAGAGGTTGCTCAGACTTGGCAGAAAGTTGTAGGTGGACCTTAGGAGGAAGCACAGCCTGGCTTGGGGAATCTTCCACATGTCAGTCCAGCCTATGGTTCTTCTAATTACTCCTTTGCAGGTTGTCCAGCCTCCTGTCATTGGCTGAGGGCTTTGATCATATTTTGCTCCTCCTCAGTCCTGACCACTTTGGAGATTGCTACCTCCTTCCTCTCCTTTCTTGTGGTCTTGGACCACATCTTTGAAGCAGGCCTCCACCCCAAGCCAGTTCCTCCCGACTGAATCCTGCCAATAATCTCTCGATGCTTCAGACTGCTGATGGACTGGTCAGCTGTAAATTCCACCATCCACTTAAGACCTGTTCAAACTGGTGCCTTGGTGGTCCGCACAGATGGATCCGATGAGTCCCTCAGATTGAGGCTGAGCCTCACCTTCTCCTGTCTGTAGCCCAGGAGGATTGATTTCAGTGGCAGCTGCACTGGATTCCTCCCAAACAGGCCAACACTGGAAAGATTCCAGGATAGACCCAGCCATTTCCTGATGTAACTGTTGACTTTGGAGTGTAAATATACACAGACTAGTGTTTAATTACGTCTGTCAAAAAATTAAGGCATTATCATAAATGCAGAGAAGCAGGCATCAGTTTGTGGAAACTGCCATGTTTCCCCACCATATTTGTATATAGTGGGAATAAGGGCATCTCGATAGGAAAAAACTTTAGGGAAGATTGGGATCCGGTCCAAAGAGTAGAAGAAACACACCGGCTGCGCTCATTGTGAGATACAGTCTCAATTTAATGTTTTTGATCTCTCTTGGCTGACTAAAACACGTTTGTTCAATAGCAGTCACCATAGCTATGATTATGCACTTGAAAGAAAAAAGACCTCAGCTGACTGCAATCTGCCATCTACTGACATCTAGCGGTGAAGATTTTAAACAATGTGACTTTAAGTTATAGGATGAAATCCCAACACAGGACCTGAGAGATGCATCTGAAAGCATCTGAAAATTTTAGTTAAACACTGCATCTTGTTAACTTGTTTGCAGAAAATACAAAAAATAATAATATAATAAAATAAAGGAATATTTGAAATTTCTGAGCTTTGTCTCCTCCCTGCATGTTTCCAGATGTTCATTCAGCAGCGTCTCTCACAGTGAGTCCTGACAGAGTGCAACACTTCACCTCTGACTCTGTGTCACTGACCTGTGAGGGAAATTCTGCTGAGTGGAGAGTGATGAAGCTCTCTGAGGATGGCCGACTGAACTCTGACTGCAGGAGAATGACTGGATCCACATGTAACATCAACACATCACAGTCAGATACTGCAGTGTACTGGTGTGAGTCTGTATCAGGAGAGTTCAGTAAAGGGGTCAACATCACTGTACAGGGTATGTTACTGATTGTCCCAATAACCTGGTGTACATCACTGTATGTGATAAAGCGGATCAAAAATAATTTCATCATTTGTTCAGAAAATTTAGTTCCTAGCAGCACAATATGCACTCTCTGTCTGTCTGCCCATAAATAAGTACTCAATTTTATGTTTTGCAATAAATTCAGTATCTGCATTATCAGACCTTTATTCCTTAAGATTACTGTTTAAAAAGTGCAGTCAAATAAGATTTGAATAATTTACTCTAATTTAGCTGAAATAAATAAATAAGCCCAGGAGCCCATTCCAGTTGACTGACACTGACACATTTCCTCATTCATCAAGCTGCTGTGAGAGCTCAGAGCGAAGCCAATTCATAAATTATGTTTCACAGATGATCCTGATGGGCCTATCCTGGTGAGTCCTGTTCATCCTGTGACTGAAGGAGCTTCTGTTAGTCTGAGCTGCAGTTTGAGAACACAAAAGATACTTTCCAATGTGTTTTTCTATCACAATGACAAACTTATTCAAAATGATACCCGAGAGGAGCTGAACATCTCTGCAGTGTCAAAGTCTGATGAAGGTTTCTACAAGTGTGTATACTCAGGAAGAGAGTCACCACAGAGCTGGATGTTAGTTAAAGGTGAGCAGGATCAAAAACTTTCACTTTAAAAGACTTATTGTAAACGGCTTGTTCAAAAATGTTTACAGTAGGTACCTTGTCTATTGCATGATAATATGATCATAAAAGAGAGCTTTATGGTTTGTCATCAATAATGTAGTTAAACGTGCCTAAAACAGCTTCAAAATTCACTTCAGTTTATTAACAGTCAATGTTTCTTATTTCCAGTAGCTGTGTCCAGTCTTCACAGCTCTTTTTTTCTTGTTCTGGTGATCGTTGGGTTCATTTCTGGAATCATTTTTATTTTCCTCTTCCTCCTCTTGTACAAAAAGCGCAAAGGTGAGATTTTTGTTTTTCTTCTGATATTATTTTACTCTTTAAATATTTAGATACACAGATGCACCACATGGTCTTGAACTGAAAACTCGTCCCAATAATATAATAACATATAACTATGTAAAAGCAAATGTCTTATTTCAAATGTTTAATGAAGGTTCTGCTGAGGACCAGAGGGTCAGTCAGCATGAAACTCAAACGCAAGTGTACTCCTCTCTTCTTCATGGTTAGTCTTTCATCTAGTTTAAAAAAAATGTTTTCATGCTTTTTGAATCAAGACTGTACTTATTACATCTGTTGCAGCTTTAACACTGTTAAATTAAATAAAGTTAAAGGAATAATATTTAATATACTTGTGTTTAAATTAGTATCACAGACATGAGGTGACTGATTTTCTCTGACATGCAGGTGATCGCTCTGTCTATGAGGCAATCAGAGGCTCTGAAAACAATGAAATCGGTACAATATGCACTTTAATTATCTAATTGATATATAGTTTGTAGAAAATGTGTGAATATAAAATAACTGATCGTCATTAAAATCAGCAACATTATTTCAGATCAAACAGAAGGTGATTACGCCAATGTCTCATTTGTGATTCATCTCCAAGTTAATAACAAACCAAGTGAGTGCTCAAAAGAAGACATAATAAAGCTGAAAAAATATAATTATGATCACTAAATGTGACAGAGGGTGTTTGTTTTTAAATGGTTTAATCTGATCACCTTAACAGGGCAACATGGTGACCCAGAGGAGAGCTCTGACTACGATAATGTGAATCCGAAATCAACCACAGGTACATCTTCTGTTTACATATTATAATGATATTAATATTTATAATATTTCAATACTGTTAATTACTAATAATAAAATATTA
>JAMQGT020001884.1:0-19634 GCA_024447675.2 Pterophyllum scalare
TAAGTCCACTGGTCTCCTAACAGCAGCAGGTCTGTTTAATTTTAATTACTTTAACTTATCTGTCTGAACCAGTTCTGTTCTTGCTCCATTAAGACTCCATTATCCTAGTGGGAATAGGCATTGCATCACTTCTAGTATTTCCTTTCTACTCTACTATAGATTTGATTCTTTTAATTGTTTGATGAAAAAAAATAGAGGTCACACTTAATTAAGATGCAAACACCAAATGCAAGTTCCTCTCCCTTTCAGTGTCAGTGTTTCTTCGTCTAAAAAAAGTAGGACTGAAAAAAACTTTGTGGAGCTCATTGGTAAGCAATGTTTAAAGTGGTATAGAGAAAACTGCTTCACTCCCTGTTGCTGTAAAGCAATGACAAAAAATTCTATCTGTTACTGAAGAAACACTGTGCTGCACTCTGAATACAGCAACCCACCTGGAACAGCAGACTACTGAAAAACATACCAGGTAAACTATATGGAATTAGAAGTAAAATATGAGACCCATGCAAAGGATGAATACAAAGTGGCAGCAAAGTGTAATTCTGATTTCATCTCATCTGATATAATATAACTGGTTAGCTGTGAAAAAAATTATCCTGACTTATTAAGAGTCCAGGTTTTACACACATAGTGAATGCACTTTAAAAGAATCCTTGGTTACTCCCAATCAAAGAGAAGCTTGAGGAGTTATGAGTGAACCAGATACAAGTTTAGAGTCCTGGGTAAGGTCACTGTGTTCCTACACAATAACTGGTCCTCCAACACACCTCAAATGGGAAGATCCTGAAGATCTGGAGCAATTTTTGAAATTTGCCAAGCTGAAGAGGTTGTCTAGTACTATGTAATATGGGTAAAATGGATGTGTAACCACCCCACCCCCCACCCGTATCATAGTACATCACTGTTTATCACTAATGACAATATTCTTCACTGTTTAAAACGTTTGATGGACTTCATTACACTCAAAAAGAAATGATCACATCTATAAATTTCTACTGTTGGTACTTCCAAATTGCTTTGTTTTAAATGCATCATAAAGAGCCATTGAATATTTAACCCTTGATATTCCCATGTTTGCACTTGGTATAGCTGGTTTCAAATACTATGCCCTTCTCATTTGTGGTGATCTGTCTTTCTTTGTTACCCCTTCCATGGACTAGTGAACCATACAGGGTGTACCCTGCCTCTCACCTAAAGTCAGCCACACCTCTTCACTCAGCAACCCTAAAATGGTAAACAGTTAAGCAAATCGATGGATGGATGTTGGTGCAAAAACAGGATTAGTTATAAATAACATCCAACACCATTTTGATGGGAGAGTATAGACAAACGTGTGGTTTTTTTGACTTTCACAGAGCATTTATACAAACAGAAGTTTTAAACTTTGACATAAAATTTCAAAGACTTTTCAAAGAACACAAAAATCCCTTGTCTCCAATTTATGCAGATAGCTATGAAATCATTGCTTACCATCCTAGTTTAGCATGTTAGCACACCAAGAGCTGTCAATTACTTCTAATCGCATATTGATGGAATGCCATTTTATATCATAAAAACTGTAACAATGCAACTAGTTAAACATTGCTGAAGATATTACAATTTTTCTAGAGGCAATGTACAGATTCTATGTAATGTAGTGTACTTGCATTTATATAGGGTTTTTCTAGTCTTACTGGCCACTTAAAGTGACTTAGATGACATGTCTAACCATAAATTTATACACTTCAAGCACTTTATCCATCTCACATCCATGAACAATTGACCCTTTAACTTTTGCATGTTTTTGGACTGTAGGAGGAAGCTGGAGGACCCAGAAGAAACACATGTAGACAAGGGGAGAACATCCCAACTACACAGAGAAAGTCCCAGGCTAACCAGTAAACTTGAAACAGGAACCTTCTTGCTATAAGGTCACCATGCTAACCACTGCACCACTATGAATATGACCAAAGGTCTGAGATGTTTTGCTTAATCCACAGATAACATGACCATCAAAGTAAAAACAAAGCAAAGGGCAGTGCATCACTAAAGCCTTTAGCATTCATCACCTCTTGACCATGAATGTTTGTACAAAGCTCTTAGTATCATAACCATCACAATGGTGATGCTGGCACATAAACCAGTGGTACAACATTCCATTGATTTAGGTATTTCTAAAAAAATTAAAGGAACACTTTTTAATCAGAGTACAGCATCAATTAGGTTAAATTTATGGGATATTGATCTGGTCAGTTTAGTAGCAGAGGGGGTTGCTAATAAGTCTCAGAGGTTTTGGTGTTTGGTGCACTAGACGGGCAACAATAAGACAACCCCCAAGACAGGAATGGTATTACAGGTGGAGGCCACTAACATTTTTTCACCAGTGTTGCATTTGGCTAGGGTCAGTGTCACTACTGAAGCAATACCTGAATCCTACAGAGGCACAGGTAGTTCAATTCCTCCAGGATGGCACATCAATGCTTGTCATTGCTAGAAGGTTTGCTGTGTCTCCCAGCACAGTTTCAAGAGCATGGAGAAGATTCCAGGAGGCAGGTACTCCAGGAGAGCTGGTCCTAGAAGGTCCTTGACCCATCTGCTCCTTTGTGCAAGGAGGAACAGGTGAGCACTGCCAGAGCTACAAAATGGCACAGACTACTGATGTGAGTGTCTGAGACCAAACAATCATAAACAGACTTCATGAAGGTGGCCTGAAGCTTGATTGGCATTTGTCATAGAATACCAGAATTGGCAAGCCCACCACTGGTACCCTGTACTTTTCACAGATAAGAGCAGGTTCACCCTGAGCAGTGAGACAGACATGAAAGGATCTGGAGAAGCCATGGAGAACGTTATGCCGCCTGTAACATCATTCAGCATAACTGGTTTGGTGGTGGGTTAGTAATGGTCTGGGGAAGCATTTCCATGAATGGATGCAGGCTAGGCAATGGCACCCTGACTGTCATTAGGTAGCGGGATGAAATCCTTGCATCCATTCTCTGACCCTATGCTGTTGCAGTGGGTCCTGGCCTCCTCCTGAGGCATAACAATGCCTGGCCTCATGTGGCGAGAGTATGCAGGCAGTTCCTGGAGATTGAAGGAAATGATACCATTGACTGGCCCCTATGCTTACCTGACCTCAATCCAATAGAGCACAAAGTTCAGTGATGAACTGGTCCAGATCTGGGAGGAGATCCCCCAGTACACTATTGTCTCATTAGGAGCATGCCCCGACATTGTCAGGCATGCATGCAAGGACATGGGGGGCCATACAAACTACTGATTGCCATTTTGAGCCTGTCGCATTATTTTTTCACTTTGATTTTTGGGGACTCTTTGAATTCAGTCCTCTGTAGGTTGATAATTTTCATTTCCATCAAACAGTGTGTCAGCCTTTTGTTCCTAACACATTACCCAGTCTACATCAGTATAGATATCCAGCATGATTTTTTTTTCCCACTGAGATGTGATTTCAAAGTGTATTTTCAATATTTTTGAGCAGTGTATAAGTGCTTTTAAATATTTCTAATCTTAAAGCTACCATTCAACATTCTCACCATGATCTACAAATGAGAAAATAGCACCTATGAACTTTCCATTTTTAGTGCTTTGCATTTATTTATTCAATTAATGTACGGAGCTGCAAACTTAGAAAGTGAGTGTGTAGCAGCTACAGTAGAATAAAAACACAAGAGATTTGGAACCTTGAGAACAGAGCTCAAAAGCTTTCAAACCTCCTGAAGAATAAATGATGCTCTCAACAACCAGCTTGTAGTCTCATCGGCATAGCAAGTCTGTAAACATAGATCAGTGATACTATCAAAAAGAGAAAGACAATGATAAGCAAGAGAACCTTCCAATTGACAGCACTAGATAAGACCCCCCAACACAGTGTCACAAAGCAGATGGCCAGATTATCATGATCTCAGCTGACTAACACTGCCATCAGTGCATATCACGGCATTATATCGCCGCTTTCCTTTCATCACTATAGCCTACACCAGCATCTCATCTCCCCCACTGCTGCTTCACTGATGAATAGTTTCATGAATATCTCAGGCATGATATATTCATGAAACTATATGAATGTAACCACAGAGCTGCGCAGTAACCAACCATCAACTTTGTAAATAAAAATCTCTCAGCCCTGGCTTTGAATGAGAGTCATAAAGAACCAGAGTCCCTCATCTTCTCAGGAAAATGTAAGGAACCACAGTCTATTTTCAATGATGGCTTTTTATTGTTGCAAAGCCTGTTTTGCATCTGCTGTTTTTTTCCCCCTAAAGTTTAGTATATTAAATAAATGCATGAAGTGGAAAAAAAGTTTCTTAGGTTGGAAGAACTATTTCACATCTAGCAGACAAAGTCTTAACAGATTCACAGTCATGGTCTTAAAGCCAGAAAAATGCCTATTATATTATGATTATTTATAGACATATTTTAAGATTGTAAGTACCAGCTCTTAAGTATGATATCTGGACCAAACGCTCAAAGTAGACACCATACACCAAAACTCAGTATTTGTTTATACGTAGATTAAAAATTATCAGAATATCAATATCATAATAATGATTTGTCCTAATGGCATTTAGGTCACCAGTATGGAGGCATCCTGTAACAGCCAGAAGCTGCAAATCAAATGCACTTGATTAATAGATCAGAGCATAATTACCTCTATAAAAGCAGAAGCTGTGGCAGTTTGCTGGTCTGGAGCATTTAGGTGTGTGTTAACACAATCTTTCTAGGAGTGGACAGCCTGGTAAATTCAGCCCAAAGTCAGACTGTGCAATGCTCACCAACCAAGAGCTGCAACTCAGAGTCTACAGGCCTCAGATAGCATGTTAAATGTTAAAAGTTCATGATGATACAATTAGAAAAAAAACTGAACAAGTATGGCTTGTTTGGAAGGGTTGCCAAGAGAAAGACCTTTCTCTCTAAAAAAGAAAAAGAAAAAAGAAAGAAACAAAAAAAAAACATGGCAACATGGCTTAGGTTTGCAAAGTTGCATCTGAACAAACCACAAGAATTCAGGAACAATGTCCTTTGGACAGACAAGACCAAAGTGGAGGTTTTGGGTATGAAGCACAGTACCATATTTGAGGAAAACCAAATTGAGCATATCAGCACAAACTCCAAAAACCAACTGTAATGCACCATAGTTGGAGGAGTTATGATTTGGGCTTGTTTTGGACCTGGGCACCTTGCAGTCACTGAGTTGACCATGAACTCCTCTGCATACCAAAATATTCTAGTCAGATGTGAGGCCATATATCTGGCAGCTAACGTTTGGCCTAAATTGGGTCATGCAACAGGACAATGAACCCAAGCACAAGAGCAAATCTACAACAGGATGGCTAAAAAAAAAAAGCAAAGAATCAAGGTGCTGCAATAACACAGTCAACATCCAGACCTCAACCTGATAGAAATGCTCTGCTGGGACCTTAGGAGAGCTGTGCATGGACAAATGTGTGCAAACCTCAGTGAACTGAAACAACATTGGAAAGAAGTGTGGAGCAAATTTTCTCCACAACAATGTAAATGACTGATAAAAATCATACAGAAAACATTTACTTCAAGTTGTTGCTAAAGGTGGTGCTACAAGCTACTGAAACATGGGGTGTAGTGAGACTGCAGAATCCTGTGAAAACTTTATTTTCATGAGACTGTAAATATTAGAACTTTTTTGAAAAACCAATGCAAAACATTTATTCAGATATTTTTGTTTAATCCTCCATCCACTAAGGCAATAGTCCTCTAGCTGAATTGCATATTTACAGTGCTCTGCTCCTTACAGCTGCTTTCTTTCATCACTTCATTCGTGTATCTGCACTCTTTCCTTAGTGTATTATTTTTATTTATTTTCTTGTTTTCCCTTTCAACAAGTTTGCTTTTAATTTTATACAAACCAATTTAAAGTTTTCTCTACAACTGCATTTCCAAATAGTTCCTGTTGAACAATCTTTCCCCATCGTTACTAAATTGATCATTACCACTTCAGGATTTGGATTCACTGAGTCATTGCTCTAATTATGTTTTCCCTAAAAATGCTGTCTCACACCTGAAATCCCATGACCCACTATGTCTATTTAATCATTAGCTTGTATTAAAGACATTAACTGCATGAAGGTTGTTAAAATGAAGACAAATTCAGCATAGATAGATAGATAGATAGATAGATAGATAGATAGATAGATAGATAGATAGATAGATAGATAGATAGATAGATAGATAGATAGATAGATAGATAGATAGATAAAGTGAAGTCACATGATTGGTGCGCCTCCCCTGCAGCCTGCTGGAACTGAAATATTTAAATATTTCCCCTCTCTCAAAACTTTTTTTCCTCGTCATTGCCCTCAGTCGGAGCACCGGGGAGATGTGGGTGTGATGTCGATGTACGCGTGGTTGCAGTGCCGCCGTCGGAGCGCTCTCTCTGCGGTTGCACAGCAATAAAAAACGCGGTGAGGTGAACAAGAGGACAGAAGCTCCATGTTAAAGGACTGTACCTTGGAGAAAAGTGGGTGCCCGGAGCCCGTCAGCATGCGGGTCCTGTTGAGCGTCTTGTACCCGGTCCTTTCCCTCACCATCTTCGGATTATATCCCTCTATGGTGAGTTTCTTATTTCTTATTTTCTAATACTTCTTTCGTTAGGGTGCGAGCATGTCGTTTCTGCGCACTAGTGTGCTAAGGGGTGATGTTGCACAGCCTGTAGTTTCTATAGAGTAACCCTCGCACTGATAGGTGCCACAGTTTCTTCTACAGAGATATGTCCAACTTCACTCCAAAGTCATATTTACCAGTAGTGATGGAAACCGCGTTTTAGGAGCTAGAAGTACAACATCTCGCATTAGGTTTGGTCCACATAGCTGAGTTTATTTCCATGAAAACTTTGAATAAATATAATTTCTGCAGCCCTTCTCTAGAAATGTGGGATGAAACCGTCAGACCCTTTTTTTTTTTAAATACAGTGCTAGTTAGTAAATTATTAATATGGTTAGTTTCCAGATGATTCGTGTAGATGATTAAATGTCTTTTAAAAAAAGTCACGGGTCTGTTTTCCCGATAAGCAGGAAAAAACGGCCACATTGTCAATGCAGTTTTGTTTACCATCTCTCTATAGAAATAAAAGTGAAGTACAGCAAGTCACAGCTGAACCGGACTCTGGCGTTTTCTAAACAGAACTCATTTTCACTGTAAACAGCACAGTGCGAAACATAACAATTATTCTTTTATGAATAATTAATTTTGGTTCGTCACCCATCTTGACCACTTGTGGATGTCATTTCATTTGAAAGCTAAACGGGTTATAATGTAGCTGTGAGAGAAGGTACACAGCCTTTCACTATAGGCTATGGACTGTTTCCTGTCTAACAGATGGTGATGATTCAGCTTTAAACATTTGGGCTTCCTATATGGTGAACAGTTCAGCAGCAAAATCCTCCACAGAGGACTCTCTCTCTTTTGTCTATGACGCTGTATCTCTCAGGATTTTTATTTATTTATTTATTTATTTATTTGGTTTGTCTTTGTGCTTAACCTTCAGAAAATTGGAGGAAAATAGAATTTCAAGTGCAGGTTTGTTCTGAAGAAAACTGAGACTGAAGCTCAACGGTGCTCAGGATTTTCTTGGTGCCATGCGGGTATGGAGCTGTCCACACTCTGGTGCTGAAACTGTGGAAAACCATCTTCGTCCAACATTTGCATGCAATTTCCAAAAGCTTTAATACGCAAAGTGCAGTGAGAACACTCTATGCTTTATTCATAGGGGTGAGTTCCTTGATCCTTTACTAGTCTTGAAACAATTAGGTGATTAATCAATTAGTGCACTGACAGAAAATGAATCAGTGGCAGCGTTTTGTTAATGAGTTCATCCTTTATGTCATTTATCAAGATGAAATACTCAATGTCTGCTGCATACAGCTCCTCAAAATGTGAGGTTTTCCTGGTTCATATCATTTTCCTGCCTTGGTTATTCAGCTGTGATTTTTATTTTTACATTTTATAAGTTAATCAGTTGATAATAGAAATAATTGATTGATTAGCCAACAGCAAAATTGCTCAACTTAGCCGTTTACATCCCTGTTCTATACTGTATGTTTTCATTATTGTATTACTTAGAGACCTCTGTCCTTGTAGTTCTGGTTTCCTCTGATGACTATCATTCAGTTCACTTTCTTTCATCTGCTTGTGATTTAATCGATGAATATACTGTTGCCATTGAGGTATATGAGATATTGCTTGATCAAGAGCTGCATGCAAATTGCTTTGCATGGCCCCAAAGACCTTTCAGCTTCAGTGTTTAAAAATTATCTGGAAAGGGAAACCTTTTATGGTATTACACTAAGCTGGAAATTATTAAGCTGTCACTCACAGGCTTTCAGACCTCATACATAATGCTTTCTTCAGTTTAGTAAGTGCTGGCAGCTGTTATTTCTTGGCATTTAAGTTTATATGTTAATGCTGCCTTTTTTTCTTTTTCTTTTTTTTTTTACCCCTCACACGTTCAGTTTGGCAACTTTAAAATAACCTTTTACAAGCCAGATCTTGGAAAAAAAATGCTACATCTAAGGCTAATGCAGTGGATTTTCCTTTGTTGTGGAGTGGCACGATCTGGTTTGGCAGATATTACCTCTGCAATATACACAATGGATCCCTAAAGAGCTTTTGTGAGAAAATGAAATATTTGCATAGAGTAGTTTTCCCTTACGGTCCGTGCCAGCCGGGTAATTACACAGTGGCTGCTAACAGCACAGTGTTATTACTCTCATTATGATCAAAATGATGACTAGGATTTGTGTTTCACAATTACACGTTATAGTCTGCACTCAAAGGACATATCGATTGATGAAGAAAGAGAGACCTAATTGACTTAACGAGTCTGACGTCAGTCCTTGTGCCAAAATTCCACTGTCCACTTAAAATTCAACACCCATATCTTTGCTCATAGTCCTAGCTAATGGCAGCAATTTTGTCTAAAAATAATCACAACACTTTTATGTAAGATGTTACATGCTTCCATGTTTTAGCAAGTGCTTAGCAGGCTAGGCTTTTTTTCCACAGTGGGGCGACATGTCTTTTGTGACAAAAGGAGCAATGCTGTTTCCTGTGAAAAGTTTTTACTTGGTGAGACAGAAAACAGCAAATCCATGCCAGTTTCCATAGAAGAATTAATTCCTCTTGCTATATAAATGACAAACGATGTGCATGACTGCACTAAACATAACTAGAGTGTGAATAATGTGAATGCTTCTGAGCAGTTTCTGTTAGGGAATTTGTTACAACACCAGTGGGATGGAACTTTGTGTAGGCACTTGCCCTCTCTGGTAGCCATTGTGAGTAGGTGGCAGGCAAGCGTACACAACCCACATGAACTCACACACACACGCATGCACGCACGCGCACACGTACGCACACACAGACATGCACGCACACACACGCGCGCACACACACACACACACACACACACACACACACACACACACACACACACAAAGTCCCTTTTATTAATATAAATGCCAGCTTTGTCAATTTACAGAGGTGCAGTTTTCAGCCTCAGTTTTGACTGAAATGTTTTAGGTCCTACAATCAGATTTTGATCAAACAGGAAAAATATGGAATGAAATATGATCATGGATATATGGGAGAGAGTATACTGGGATTGATCCAACATCCCACTGATCATTAATCACATTAAACACAGAAATGCACTTTATGAAGTTATTCTGTTTTGCTGGGCTGAAGGGGGCTGTCTGTCAGGAGCTGATGGTGCCTCTTGCTTGTTTGAAATCTGTTTTTCAGCTTGGTTTAGCATTTATATGGATGATACACTCAGGGAAATTTGTTGAGCACAGCTGCCATATTAAAAGATGAGAGGTGCCATAGGCACACACCTACTCATATCCACACAATCATTTAGCAATGGAAAAAAAAAGCTGCAGGTTTTATATTTCACATAACCATTTCTACCAGGGGCTAAATTAAAAATGACATCTTCTAACTATGTGTCAACATAAACAAAGCAAACTGTTAGCCGCAAGACTGCGAGCAAAGTCATTAGCGTGATGCTGCATGTTTCATGTTGGAAGCAGGGAGGGGGCTGATGGACTGGAAATAAAGAAAGTAAGCCCACCGATTATGGATGCGAATAGTTTGTGCAAACAGCTGGGTAAATATGAGACACTTTTTGGACTAAGAGATGTTAGATCGTTTGACTTTTCTGTCACTTTTTTTCTGAATAAATAGTTGTGTCTGTGTCTGTTGTGAAGTATGTGGCAGACTGAATGAAGAATTCAGTTGACCTTGTGTTTGTTGGGCAATTGAATTTATCCTTTTGTGTAGCGGTATGATATCTAAGTACTGACAGTGATAGACACCCACAAACTAGCTCTACACCAATTTGTACTTTTGCACTGTTGTTTCTACCTTTTCTGGCTAGTAGCCAGAGAGAATGTAATTATGAAATGCTTAAAATTACCATCCTTTTATATACATGACGATTATAACTCTTTGAAGTGACATTTCCTTGTTTTAGTCTTTTTTCATTCCTCTGGGTGAGTGCAGCTTAGTTAATAATAAGTCTAAGCATAATTACAGGAGTTGAAACATGATGTTGAAACTACCAGAGGCATAGTTACAGCCCTCTCCCTGTTCCCCTTTTGATTACTGTAATTACAGCCCAAGCAGCCTGCATATCAGTTGCATATCACTGGATAAGAGCTAAAAGGCCTGAACTTTGGAGGGGTGGAAAACATTTGTGGCCTCAAAAAAATGGATATTATACTTAGGCATTCAGAGACAGGATAAAGGCTATGATTTCAGATGTTTTTTTTTAATTAATAGCAGATTTAGATGCTGATAAATTGGAGCAGAGTTAAGTTTCTGAGACAGATATGAATAACCTAAATAATCATTAGAGTCAAAGTAAACATGCACGCATTAATGCATGAACTTTTTTGATTATATGAATACTGTGTAGACCAGCTGATTGTTTACTGAACCCTGCCTGCCTGGCTAAGCTAAGCCTACTATATTTGCAAAGTACATAAAACAAACACATAAAACAAATAAAAATGCCTGTTTTTTAATCAGTGGATCTAGACATATGTTGGCAAAACAATGCAATTTATTTGTTGTCACAAAGTGTCAGTTGAATGAAGACTTTACCAGGCAGATTTTATCAAGCATGTTTAACAGTTGTCTTTTTAAAATGAGTCAATAAAAAGACTGTTCTTGATATAACTTCTGGAACAATGTCCTTGGGCAGACAAGCCCAAAGTGGAGATGTTTGGCCATAATGCACAGCACCTCATACCAGCTGTCAAGCACCATGGTGTAGGGGTAATAATTTGGTGAGGATCTGGGCACCTTGCAGTCATTGAGTCGACCATGAACTCCTCTGTATAACAAAAAATTGTAGAGTCTACTATCATCTGTCTTACAGCTTAAGCTTGTCTCAAATTGGATCATGCAACAGGACAGTTGTTCCAAGCACAGCAGCAAATCTACAAGAGAATGGATTTTAAAAAAGCAAAGAATCGAGGTGCTGCAATGACAGAGTCAAGTCCAGACCACAACCTGATAGAAATGTTGTGCTGGGAAGTTAAGAGAGCTGGCATAAAAAAATGCCCTCAAAACTCAGTAAAGAAGAGAGGGCCAAAATATCCCCACTACAATATGAGAGACTGATAAAGAAAACTACAAGCTACTGAGTACTTAGCTTAACTTTCTTTTTAACATGACTGTATATAGGCCTGTCACAACACAGCTGAAACTTTCATGAACTTCAAATGTGCATTTTTATCAAGCTGATAATGTGCTTTACCATCCATGCTGATTAAGTTTACTTGCTTAAAAAGCTTTTTCGCCAGTACATACGTAGTCACTGGAGCAGGAGCAGTTGCAAAAGAGTACCCCATGAAATTGCTCTTCACCTTATCTGAACTCAAGAAAGGCACTAATGTTGGAACTGGGCACCTTTTGCTTTATAGGTGAGTGGGTAAATCACTACATTACAGGGCAACCCCCCAAAAAAGTGCAAGGGAGCCACAAGATCAGTAACACTACTGCAATGAATCTGTACAGTCTTCACAGCTGAACAGAAGAGATGGCAATCCTGTAAAATCTTATGTTTCCCCATTCATCATGTACATGAGCTTGCTCCTGTTGCAGATGATGTGACATCCGGACAGAAGGAGTGAGTCAGGATTTCATTCCTTGGAGAACGTGTATACGAACAGGTCACACACCTAGTGGCTGTACCATGAAACCAGCTTGACAAATTTGTTGAGTGCAGTGCCAGTTCCGGCATCAATGATGGAGGCATGAGGGTTAACTGCAAAGTCTGTGATGGTCTTCTGTGTATCCTGGAATTTCCCTCGTGGATCCCTCACCGGCAGCCTTGACAACTTTCTTAATCTTCATCTTTAGCAGGCTTTACCAGATGAACGGTGAGGCTGATGAGAGACATTTTGGGGGTGAATACATGAAAAGCCATACTGGTCAGTTTACTGTTCAGCTGGGTACAAGTCTGAAGTTTAACCAACAGGTATTAGTGTTATTTCTTTAAAATCATAGTGGAAGTGCTTCCTTCTTATCCCACATTTGCACAAACACTCAGCACTCAGAAGAGAGAATCTTACCAGTTTCTTCATTAACAGTAGCTTCAGATAACCTGAAAGAGCTCACAAAACCGTTAACAAGCTGCACTGTATACTTGCAGTACTGCACATGTCCATATATTCAGCTTTTATTGGAGCCAACAAGTTTAAGCATATTCCCAGGAAGTTGCTAAGAGACATTCTAAGAAAGAGGAAATCATTAACTGAAGTAGAAATGTTAGAGGTAAGTTTCAGGAAAGTAATTAGAGCAAATAAATTGCAGCACAACTTCAAAGAACTGCCTGAAATGCACTGAACATACTAATATGATGGTATGCATGAGTTTTAAGGAGTTCTTAGAGTTTTGTACTCTCTTGCATTTACATTAGGATTTAGACCAAAGGTGAACAGATATTTTCCCAAGGGGTCACATGAGAACCTGGGACTGTTGTGGAGGGCTGCATCAATAAGCTGAACTCAGTTCTGCTCAATATTGATTTTATCTCTTTATAAACTGCTACTGGTAAAAGTTGATGTTACAATCAAGTAAGAAACATGCAGTATAAACACCAACATTTTATCTCTGTTTAATCAACATTCCCAAGAACAACCGTGAACAAAATGTGCATATTTTTGCAACATAAAATGCTTTTAACTTTATACAAAGTGCTGTTCCTGTTTTGCATCTAGCTTAATTACTTCATCTGCAGTTTTTTTAGTTCGTTTTTCTTGTTCAATGAGAGAAATCTAGTCTGCTTTGGGCTTGAACATGTGAATTAAAATCAGCTTCAATGTCTGAGCAAAATCTGCCTTCCATTCTGCATCTGAGAGCTCTTCGATGTTCTTGGCTCTTTTTCTCTCACAAAGCTCTCTCGGGTCCCATACTCTTTTTAGTACTCTGCCCAGGCTGAGCCACCTGACAGTCATATGGTAGCCTATGTCACCAGGTTTGTGCTCTTACAAAAGTGCAACAAACTGTCTGTGATTCAGTGCTCTTGCCCTGATAGAGTTAATTATCTTAGTTGCAACCTCAACAACATGGATAGTTTTTAGCACTACAACACCTTCTGGTATATAATTGGGGTGACTGTAGCTCAGGATGTGGAGCAGGTCATCTATTACTCTGAATATTGGTTGGTTGATCCTTGGTTTCTTCAGCCTACATGCCAAAGTATCCTTGGACGAGATGCTGAACTCCAGAGTTGCTCTCCAGTGCATCCATGTGAACGTGTGTGACAAAAAACACTTAGGCATAGAAAGAAGTCCTTATGTGAATGTGAGTGATTGAGGCATGTTTTATAAAGCACTTTGAGTGCTCAGATTATATAAGGATTAGTCCATTTACCATATAATATAAGGCAAACATAAAAATTTTAGCTATGGGTTCATTTCACTCACTTTAACAATCCAACATTTTTTCCTGTCAGATTTGGACAGCCATCAGTTGTAACACCTGCTAGTTTGTCCAATTTTAGCACAAGCCTACCGACGCATACACTTAGCTTCGTGAAACATCATTCCCTGCCATAGTCCCTTTCTTTGAGCACACTGCTGCCAGCTCCTCTGTAATATCAAATATTTTATTGTCTCACATACAAAGGTAAGTAACTCAGCTATGTCATAGTTATTGTCCAGAGTCAAGCAGAAAAAGTCTAAATTGTCCACTGAGCTTTTCAACTGAAGCTCCAGATTTTCTGCAGAGTTGTCTGGAGCAATCTTGTTACAGTTTGCCCAAATGCTTTTCTTTTTCTTTTTCCTCAGGACATATTAGCACACCAGAGTCCACCAAATACTTTTTTACACCCCCCCCCCAATCAAAGAACAGCTTACTGTTTTGTTTTGTTTTTTGCAATTTTGTAGGAAATGACAAAGTTGGTCTTGACGGCTCCATCCTTGATGTATAAAGCTTGGTTAAAAGCCTTTGTTGCTTTTGCAGTTTTGCTAGCAAACACCACTACAAAGATGCCACAAGACATCATGAGACGAACAGCATTTGCTGCAACATTTTGTAAAATGTGACCATCTACAGATTCTGTGACATTAATATGGCAGATTCAACTTTGAAAGATTCAACTTTCTTATGCAACACTAATGAGCATGCTCTCACTTTTCAAACAGTTACCCTTAGAAGCTGCCAAGACATGTGCATGCTAATGACAGAGATTTGATTTGGACATCAATTAAAGAAGGATTCTTCTTCTGGCAGACTGCTCTAGAAGATTTACTACATATTAACTAAAAAAATCTAATTACAGAGCCTCCTTGGGCAAAGTAATGCTTCAGATGTGAGTGCTTGGAATTTTATGAAGCACCCAATCTTGCCCTGGCATTTTCCAAAGCTTGGCTACATTGATTTGGCTTATTTGCTCTTTAAATCAATTTGAATGTGGACACTACTGACAAAGACTGAAAGAACAAAGATTCCAGTCTTGGCTTTCAACATCCTCAGCCCAGTTTTTTCTCAGTACAACATAAAATAAATTTACATGGGGGCTCTGCTTAGTATTCTGCTTGTGTATGCATGTGTCATTCACAGTGGCCTGGAGCTGTCCACTAGCTTTACTTCACCGATAATGTTTGATGACTGTTTCATTATCATCCTCTGTGGTGCTTATGACTGACATGTCATCTTGTTCAGTCAGAAGACTCATTGAAGCACCCCCTAGAGAAGAAGCAGAGGGGTGTGAACAAGATAATGCTGTGGCTCATTCAGAGATTGTCTAGGGCAGAATGTGCAGCGCTCCTGCAAAATTATCTATTCAATCTTCTCTTCGCTGGGGTCAGAAAAGGCAAGAAGGTGGCACGCCTCTAGGAAATTAATCTCTCCGCATGCCTTTCGCTACAGTCACATCTGAGAGAAAAGATGGCTTTCACTTTTGCTGTGTCTTCTTTTCCTCCCTCCTTCCCTCCACAGTATGCGGCATCTCTTTGTCAGTATCTCTCCCAAACATATTTTTTGGTCTCAGGATTATTGCCGCCATTGCTCCTGTGTTTAGGGGTGTTACCATTTGTCATTGCTGTCTTGGATGTCTGCATCAGTCTGCTTACAGAGCTGGCTGCACATGCAAGTTCATCTTCCCTGCCATTAGAGTTAAAATGTTAACTCATTTAAGCAGTATGATCATCAGTTACAGCACCGACATGAGCATTCCACTTCACTTGCCTCCAATACCCTGGTGGCTTTTTGTTTGGACAGGTTGATAGATGACGGGAGAGATAGCATCTGTTTAGGTCTCTGTCTTGCGGCAGGCGGAACGACAGCATTATTGTGATATGAGATTTAGCTTTGTTGGCATCACTGCCAGCTAGATTTGTTTCTATACATATTAACGGGGCTTTTTCTGGTCTTTTAGTATCACACAATGCCAGTTTCAATCTGAGTTTAAAAACAGGAATAGCAAAGTATGTGAGAAAATTTTCTAACATATATGTTCAGCTTCACTGACTTAAAACATTCAGAAATGCAATGAGCAGGGACAAGCTGTAGTGACAACTAGTAAAGTTAAGGTGTGTGACTGTGAGAACCATTTCCAGTCTGTCACATTCTTCTGCTCAGACTTCACACTGTGGAGATGGAGGTGCCACTTCAGACATTGCCATCTAAGGCTGAACCTCATATAGTCATAAATCCATATTGTACACTGCAGTGACAAACAAGAGATGACAGCTCTTGACGACAGCTTATCAGAATTAGACTATCTGTGGCTTCTCTGCACCTCTGACTGATACTGTTGAGGGAGTCGACTACTTCACATTATTTATCTAAGTCGTATTTGTAACACATTGAATTCTGCCACTGTCACTAACAAGCTTTTAATTTTTTCAGCCCCAGCATCTCACCTGGTTTATTCCTCTGAGGCGTTCCTCACAGACTCATACCGCTGCAGCATAGCAAATAGAATCAGACATCATGAAAATGGCCAAAGAAATTATATTAAGAGACCAAGGCTATACACAGCAGGGGGGAGATTCATTTAGTGCAAGCAGTCAGCTATGGTATATGGACTTGCTGAGAATCTTGGCAGCTACAGCTAATACAGATCTACTCAGCACTGAACAAAACCTTTCCTAGAGCCCAGCTAGTTTTGCATGCAGGGGTGCACTTAAGAAAGAGCTACAGAATCTTCTATCAAATTATACCTGCTGTGAGTTTACAAAAAAATGCTTGGGAGGATGCAAGTCATTTAAAGTGTTCTCAGAATTAAACTTACTAATTTATTCTGATAAACTGATCACAATACAGAAGGGGGGGACAAATGCAAAAAACAACAAAAAAAAAAAGTGCAGGAGGACAGAGACCAAAGCAGGGCTGAATAATGTCCATCAGAAAGTAAAGCATGAAGCAACACGACCTCCGTGAAGAGCGCTTGCAGAACTGCAATCATAAATTGTTCATGGCCATTGTGAGGACAAAGTGATTCACAGCTAATGACTGTGGCTAACTCTCCCAGACATCATTTACTAGGTTGGTCTTAACTATATTACCTGTATTAACCTATCCATTCACTTTCACTCCCTGGGTCAAATAAAAAGGTTGATGAGGAAACAATTAAAGGTAAATGAGCAGTAGCCAAGGTAGGGATTCAATTATGTGTAAAACGGCAGAATTTATGTCTGCTTTTCATGGTATAATCATAAAGTATTCATGATTGTACCTACAAGTATTCATGATTACACCAACTCAACTCAAAATTGTTATTTTATCCCTTTTTAAGCTTATGGGTGTGGCCCTCCACAACAATCCCAGTTTCTCATGTGGCCTGTTGTGAAAATCAGTTGCCCACCCCTGACTTAATATTCACAGACAATGCAGTAAAGACAACAAGTTATACAAGAGAAAGCAAACTATTAAAGTAAAAAAGGATGTAAACAAGAACTATTACTCAAACAAGGAGACACATGTGAGACATGGTAAAGATGAATGGGGAACAGTGAATGACAGCATTATAAAGACAAAACAGAAGGGATGCACATAAAACCAATGCAAGACACAAAAGAAACTTAACCTTCAAAGTGAAGCAGAAAATAAACAAAAGATACACTGGAGACTAACCTATGAGTGATAACAGACAGCGACGCACAGAAGGCACAAACACATGAACGAGACAGTGGGAACACAGATAGGGAGATACTGAGGAGGCTAGAACAACAAACAGAATCCACACAAAAACTCACTAATTTCACAAGAACTACAACTCAAAATCGTTAAAACCAAAGCTCATCATTAGAATGACAAACTAAAACAAAAACCAGGATTCAAAAATATAATAATAACTATTCAAAACACAAGATCAACAACCAAGCAGAAACCCCAAAAAAACACATGCATCAACCCAGAATCCAAAATTCAAATACCACAGCAAACAGCAAACCTTAGGCCCATGAAAGCACAATATAATTACAGTACACTTGATGCAGGTGGTGCAGTGCAACAAACAGGCAATCTATTATCCCTCTAGCTTTTGTTTTGTTTTTCAAGAAAGCTTTGTGATTTCTTGTGAATTTTCCAAGTGGTAAAGAAGAAAATGTATGTACTAATGTAAAATGTGACTAGAAGTTTGCCTTTACTCATTCACTGTTCTGAATATAATAGACACACATTAGTTTACTCAACAGCAACAAGTAAATTGAGATTTATTAACTGTCATTAGTTTATATCATCACTTTTAGCAATGAATTGAATACAACAAGCCACAACAGAAGATGCAGCTTTAAAGGACTGCCAGACAAAAATAAACATTGAAATAGAATGATGAAACAAAGGCTGTTAACAATATGAGTGGTAAACAAGCACTTATGGTGACCTGGTCAACAAACAATAAACACAACAGGCAAAACAATCAACATGAAGCTGATGAAATTATATCAGTATTGTGTGTCATATTATGTGAAGGGTGCCGCCATTCTTTTCCTGTCATTGGATTATTGCTTGTTGGCCTGATGACAGATCCAGTACTGTAAATGTCACTCTTGAATTCACTAAGGCATAAAAGCTTTAGGGGCAAATTCACTGTTCAGTCAGGCAGCCTGATAAAAGTCCAATAATAAAAAGGAGCAGAAGTGAGACTGATTTTGTGGGCAGCAATAAAAGTAATGAAGGGCTGATCATTCATTACAGTGATGTTGTGTAATCTTTGAGTCAGTAAATCACAACCAGCATTTTTGTCTCAGTGTTTACGTATGTTATGTTACATAGCTGTTAAATGACTGCAGTAAAGGTGAAGAGGAAATTCAAAATCTGACCAGCCTTGTTCTTTTATTGCACAGTGTTATATTGTCAGGTGTTTGTATTATAGCATGATGTGTTTTGCTGCATTGAAACCCCCTTCTCTGTGTAGTGTTTTTAATGTATGAGCTTCCAAATCCTTCAGGAAGCAGACCTGTAGTAAACAGTCTCATTCTGTCACTGGACGCCCTTGATTCATGTAATAAAATGTTTAAAAGATCTTCTTTTTTTTTAAAAAAATGCATTAAACTGGATTTTTCTTACATTATATGCAAGTATTTTTTCTGGTTTTATGTCAGTTTGAGAGTAGGAGGCTGTGGAGACTGTTTTCAGGGTGAAAAGTACTGCTCAGAGAATATTGCAAATCATTTTCCTTGTCACACATAATAACACTTAGTGTTGTGTAACAGGTCTATTAGAGAACATGATTTCATGGTTGTAAGGAAAGAAACAGAAATCAGCTGTGCCTATGTCATAGGACTTTAGTCCCTTTTGTTATAAAGCATGGGCAAGTGATTAACTCTGGGGTTGTTTTCTGGTTTTGACTGTAAACATATTGAATACTGGCACAAAATAGTGTCTGTTGGCAACCTCACTCCAGAAATATTGATGACTGCTGTAAACCATCCTTCAAAAAATCCATGAGTCAAACCTTGGCAATGAAAGATAGGGAGCTCAAGTATAAGAACAACTGCGGAAGCACGAGTGTGTCTTTGGCAACTGGTTACAGGTTTGTGTGTATATTAAATACTGTATGTGACCACTCATGCAATTCTGTGTTCATGTCCGTGATGCCTGTGAAGGTAGCAATACTCTGCTGGTGACCGGGCAGAGCTTTG
>JAMQGT020001888.1:0-76322 GCA_024447675.2 Pterophyllum scalare
ATGCCATTCCCATCACCATCAGCAGCACTTTGCGTTTAGTGCTAATTGGAAATGTTTGCAGCATTAAAGGCTAAACTATATGCATTCTGCATGTTAACAATTATAGCTTATTGTGCTTTAGTTTGAGCATATATGCATAATAATTAAAGTACAGCCTCAGAGACTCAAGGCTGTGTACTTTTGTTGTAGTGTATTAACTGATGATGAAAGGGAAGTAATTATGAGTCATTTTTGAAGAAACTAACTGGGAATATAAAATAATGAAAAGAAATCTTAGCTGCAACCCTATGTAAGGGGTCAGGGTGATGGCAGCAGTTCATAATGCTTCAATCTTAAATATGATCAATCTGTCTTTATTGGTTGCTATGTACCACAGGCTTTTTAGATGGTAGTAATTAAACCGTTACTTAAAAAGCCATCACTTGACCCAGCTGTCTTAGCCAATTATAGGCCAATCTGCAACCTTCGTTTTCTCTCAAAAATTCTTGAAAGAGTAGTTGTAAAACAGCTAACTGATCATCTGCAGAGGAACGGTTTATTTGAAGCGTTTCAGTAAGGTTTCAGAATTCATGATACACATGAATCATTACATTACAAATGATCTTCTTATGCCCTCTGACAGTGGACACATGTACTTGTCCTGTTGGACCTCAGTGCAGCTTTTGATACTGTTGACTATAATATTTTATTACAGAGATTAGAGCATGCCATAAATATTAAAGGTACTGCACTGCAGTGGTTTGAATCATATTTATCTAATAGACTCCAATTTGTTCATGTAAATGGGGAGTCTTCTTCACACACTAAGGTTAATTATGGAGTCCCACAGGGTTCTGTGCTAGGACCAATTTTATTTACACTATACATGCTTCCCTTAGGCAGTATTATTAGAAAGCATTGCATACATTTTTATTGTTATGCAGACGATACCCAGTTTTATCTATCCATGAAGCCAGATGACACACATCAATTAGTTAAACTGCAGGAATGTCTTAAAGACATAAAGGCCTGGATGATTATAATTTCCTTCCTAATTTCCTGCCTCTAAATTCAGATAAAACAGAGCCATTATTGTGCTCGGCCCCACAAATCTTAGAAACATGGCATCTAACCAGATTCTATAGATGGCATTACCTTGGCCTCCAGAAACACTGTAAGAAATCATTTTGAGCAGGATATTAAACAAATATGTAGAACTGCTATTTTGCATTTGTGCAATATTTCTAAAATTAGAAACATCCTGTCTCAGAGTGATTCTGAAAAGCTAATTCATGCATTTATTACTTCTAGGCTAGACTATTGTAGTCATTATTATCAGGCTGTCCTAAAATCTGCCTGAAAAGCCTTCAGTTGATCCAAAATACTGCAGCTAGAGTACTGTCAGGAACTAGAAGAATGGAATTTAAAATTCTTCTCCTCACATACAAGGTCTTGAATAATCAGGCCCCATCTTATCTTAAACACCTCATAGTACCGTATCACCCCAATAGAGCACTTCGCTCTCAGACTGCTGGCTTACTTGTGGTTCCTAGGATACTTAAGAGTAGAATGGGAGACAGAGCCTTCAGCTTTCAGGCCCCTCTTCTGTGGAACTAGTTCCCAGTTTGGATGCAGGAGACAGACACCCTCTCTATTTTTAAGATTAGGCTTAAAAATTTTCCTTTATCATAACACTTATAGTTAGGGCTGGATCAGGTGACCCTGAGGGGGTCGTTTTTGACTGTTGGGTTTTCTCTGTAATTACTGTAGGGTCTTTACCTTGCAATATAAAGAGCCTTGAGGTGAGCCTTGAGGTGATTTGGTGCTATACAGTATTAAAAAAATTGAATTGAATATACTGTGGCATAGTACAGTATGGTGGTGGATCGGTTAGCACAGTTGCATCACAGGAAGAAGGTCCTGGGTTCCAATCCTTGGGCTCCTGCCACCATCCGCACTCGACAGACATGCTGTTAGGTTAGCTGGTTCTAAATTGGCCCTAGGTGTAAATTCTTATCTGTTTCTGTGTTGTGACAGACTGGTGATCTGTCCAGGGTGTATCCTTCCGCTTGTCCAATGAAAGCTGGGAGAGCCTCCAACCCCACTATGGCCCTGAATGGGATAATCAAAAGTAAATGGATAACTGGGAAGAAAAAAACAAACAAACAAACAAAAAAAACTGATAAAGAAAAGGAATCTTAGCTACAACCCCATGCAAGGGGCCAGTCTGGTGACAGCAATATTTGAGCTGATACAGTGATCAATAACCACCCCATTCCCTTGTGTCTGGCTGTTCCCAAAACACACCATTTCCAACCCTGCGTCTGACTCAATCTGTCTTGTGGCACAGGCTGTGTACACAGACAAAACAGAGACATCAGCACTAACACCGGGTAGTGGTGAGTGTGGGAATGAGGGGGAGGCCATCCCCAGCATAAACATGAGAGAACTGGCGCAATCTATGCTATAGCTCAGGGGAAAGCAACCACTACCGCCAGCCAAAGCAAAAAGAAGTGATGGCATTGATACTGTTTATGTTGGATTGGGTTCAGCCTTCTGTGCCCCAGTGAAAAACACTGTCCAGTCCCATTGTTCATGCTCATCTCTTTTATTTTCTTTTTTTTTTTTTTTACTGCCAGTACTCCATTATGAGTCGAGTGACTCCATAAAACTATAATCTCCTTTTCCTTATAAGTCACTTATCAATAAATGACAACACTGTGACTTTGGAATGTAAAAAAAAAAAAAAGATCACATTTTACAGGACATCCAAGCATTTGGACCATTGTTTGGCTCTGAACCAAGGTGTTTGTGCAGCATTCAGTTTCTTAGTCATACAAGCCTGTGCAAGCGTAGCTGTCATGATTCAACAACAACGAGTTGTCAAGACACCTTTTAAATCAACTCCTCTATTGTTGTAGGCACTAAACAATTTGCTTAGACTGAAATAAATGAATACACATCACCAAGAGTACTCAGTTATTACTTTTCAGTTTGCTATGAAAATGTGCCTCAGTTACGAAAGAACCCCTCGGGGATTATAGATGCGGGCGCTTTAATTAATACCAGTCACTTTGTATTATTCTGCATCTAGGATGTTTTTGGAGAGTGCATTTCCATATGCATATGGCAAAAAAGCTGTCAGCACTGTAGCTGAGTTCTCTCTAAGCTGACAGATTTGCTTTACAGGAATTTGCTGATCTTAGCGTGCAAAGCTGCATGTCTTTGGCCACTTACTTTTGTTAACCCTATTAATTATGCAGTGACAGCTGCAGCTAACCTTGAGACTGAGGACTATAGGTAAACACAGCAGTCATTATTGTACTCTAAGAACATGTTTACCTAGTGTTACGCAATTATTAAGGCATTGATTAATGATGAAACAGAAACATTTTAAATAGGCAGTTTAACCTAGAGTTACCAGTTTACTGGGTACGTATAAGCACTGCAAATTTAGCAAAGTTAAATGAAAAATAATGCAAGATAATTAATGCCTTAAAAGTTCAAAATCCTTTCTTATTGTTGACATGACATTGCACTCTGAAGGGTTTGATCTTATCTAAGGGGCACAGTTAGTGTTTAATTGTACTGTACTACAAGGGCATCAAACCCCATTTAATACCCTTATTTTCTTACTTTGAATCATAACAGACCAGTGACATCAATGG
Source organism: Pterophyllum scalare (assembly GCA_024447675.2). Taxonomy (NCBI): domain Eukaryota; kingdom Metazoa; phylum Chordata; class Actinopteri; order Cichliformes; family Cichlidae; genus Pterophyllum; species Pterophyllum scalare. Next base: position 3,648 of record JAMQGT020001888.1, read on the forward strand.
CCAATGACATTATAAAATCTAGGCATACAGTGGTGTGAAGAAGTGTTTGCCCCCTTCCTCATTTCCTGTTTTTTTGCATGTTTGTCACACTTAAGTGTTTCGGAACATCAAACCAATTTAAACAATAGTCAAGGACAACACAAGTAACACAAAATGCAACTTGTAAATGAAGGTGTTTATTATTAAAGGTGAAAAAAAATCCAAACCATCATGGCCCTGTGTGAAAAAGTGATTGCCCCCCTTGTTAAAACATACTATAACTGTGGTTTTTCACACCTGAGTTCAATTTCTCTAGCCACACCCAGGCCTGATTATTGCCACACCTGTTCTCAATCAATACATCACTTAAATAGGAGCTGCCTGACACAGTAAGGTCCACCAGAAGATCCTTAAAAGCTACACATCATGCCGAGATCCAAAGAAATTCAGGAACAATTGAGAAAGCAAAGTAATTGAGATATATCAGTCTGGAAAGGGTTATAAAGCCATTTCCAAAGCTTTGGGAATCCAGCGAACCACAGTGAGAGCCATTATCCACAAATGGCGAAGACATGGAACAGCGGTGAACCTTCCCAGGAGTGGCCGGCCGCCCAAAATTACCCCAAGAGCGCAGCGACGACTCATCCAAGAGGTCACAAAAGACCCCACAACAACATCCAAAGAACTGCAGGCCTCACTTGCCTCAGTTAAGGTCAGCGTTCATGCCTCCACCATCAGAAAAAGACTGGGCAAAAATGGCCTGCATGGCAGAGTTCCAAGGAGAAAACCACTGCTGAGCAAAAAGAACATTAAAGCTCGTCTCAATTTTTCCAAAACACATCTTGATGATCCCCAAGACTTTTGGGAAAACATTCTGTGGACCGATGAGACAAAGTGGAACTCTTTGGAAGGTGTGTGTCCCATTACATCTGGTGTAAAAGGAACACTGCATTTCAGAAAAAGAACATTATACCAACAGTGGAATATGGTGGTGGTAGTGTGATGGTCTGGGGCTGTTTTGCTGCGTCAGGACCTGGAAGACTTGCTGTGATAAATGGAACTATGAATTCTGCTGTCTACCAAGAGATCCTGAAGGAGAATGTCCGACCATCTGTTCGTGTACTCAAGCTGAAACGAACTTGGGTTCTGCAGCAGGACAATGACTCCTAAACACACCAGCAAGTCCACCACTGAATGGCTGAAGAAAAACAAAATGAAGACTTGAGTGGCCTAGCCAAAGTCCTGACCTGAATCCTATTGAGATGTTGTGGTATGACCTTAAAAAGGCCGTTCATGCTCGAAAACCCTCTAATGTAACTGAATTAGGTCAATTCTGCAAAGATGAGTGGGCCAAAATTCCTCCAGAAACGCTGTAAAAGCCTCATTGCAAGTTATCGCAAACGCTTGGTTGCAGTTGTTGCTGCTAAGGGTGGCCCAACCAGTTATTAGGTTTAGGGGGCAATCCACTTTTTCACACAGGGCCATGATGGTTTGGATTTTTTTTCACCTTTAATAATAAACACCTTCATTTACAAATTGCATTTTGTGTTTACTTGTGTTGTCCTTGACTATTGTTTAAATTGGTTTGATGTTCCGAAACACTTAAGTGTGACAAACATGCAAAAAAACAGGAAATGAGGAAGGGAGCAAACACTTTTTCACACCACTGTATGTACAGATTATTTACCTGGAAATAACTTAGGGATGTGTTTGAGGCCTCCAGTCTATGCTATTACGCTAGACACAGGGTTGAAAAGAACCGGGTGAAAGAGTCAGCCAGTGGATATAAAAAAACACAGTATTTTTTCCTTTGATGGTATTACAAAACTAAGCCACAAAGTAACTTTTTGAACCCATCCACAAATTTCAAAACCATGTGTGAAATAATCTGAATTCTTTTGTTGTGTGGAGTGTCTTTATTTTTTCAGCTTGTCAGTGCTCTTCACTTGTGGAGTGATTCATAATAAGTCAAACTAAATCTCCTTTTCCTCTCTGTGTTACATTTTCTACTCTGCGAGAACGGCAGTACAACCGCATCAAAGCCAAGAATACTAAAAACTCAGGATTAGTCATGTGGCTTGTTTAATCTTAAAAATTTCTGATAATCCAGTTTCTAACCTGGGCAGTTTAATACGGATGGGATGTATTTATGGGGCAGTATAGCATTGCTTGTACTAAACTGTGCTTTGTCCCTTTAAACCCACTGCTGCTTACTAAGTGTGAAATGAAAATGAATAGACTGCAACTAAGATAAACAGACATCCAATACGATAAAAATAAGCAGAGAGGCAAATGGAAGTGCTTTGCAGAGACACCAAAATATATTAGAACAATGGCAAGGGAAATGAAAACAATTAAAGGAGAATCAAATTGAATAAAATGAAAACGCACTCGCACATCTCTCATATCAATCAAATATATGCAAAGCTATTTTCAGTGATTTTCTGTAATCTGGCAATCAACATGTAGAAGTCTGTTGTGTTTCTATTTTTAATCTTCATCTCAGTCTTCACCGACTACTCCGGATATCTGAAGGTCCTGGATATAACTGCTCTCGGTGATAAACAACAAGGATGGAAACAAATGCATTATACATTAAATGCCATGATGACTCAGCACACCAGCTTGTATCTTACTCCAGCCCTTTGTCACTCTTTGAAGGCAATGGCACAGTATTTAAGTGGAAAAAAGGGCTGTGCCTGTCTACTGCAGGTCAGTATGGTACAGCAAAACCTAAAAAGGTCAACACTTATGCCTGTAACACATGCCTTTTACCTCATCTTGCAGACACCTGTCTTCCTTGGCCTTCTTTGGACAAGCAGGAAGGACTTAAGAGTATTGTTTGACATGGCCTCTTTCATGACAAAAACACAAGAACTGGAGATTTTAGTTTTTTAAAAAAAAATCCAAAAGCAAGCTAAAATTCAAAATTTAATAGACTTCAATTAAAAAGGGAAGGTTATTGTGTCAGTACAGTGTTTTAATACTTTCTCACATAATTGAGGCAGAAAATGTAATTGTTACAACCAGGAATCCCTAAATAGCAGTATTTCAATCCCCACTGTCTTTGCTACTTCATTAACTAAGGAGAAGCACCTTCTCATTTCACCACTGAATGACTTACGGGCCATATGCTCTGCGCTCTGTTCGGATTTAGAACGCAGAGTACACATTGCTCAAACTCATTTTCGTTTAGTCGGCTGCTTGTGTGCGTTACTAACACCAACAGACACAGACCATTCTCTACATGGTATCTGCCCCGAGGGACTGGAGTGTGTGCTATTTTTAAAGCCAATACAAAGCAGGTTAGGCTGGTGAGATCCAAATGTGCATGTTATTACCAAGCCAACTACTACAAAGCTGTCACCGTGTAATGTGTATCAAATAAAAGAACACGGCTCACAGATTTGTGTCTGCTGTCACCCTTTTCTTAAAATTTTCACATCACGTCGATGAAAATGAATACGTTTTTATTTGTGTCTTTTGCAAGAGGGAGGGACTGAAGTTGGTTCCCTGTGCAAAAACCTGACATGGCTTGATAAAGTGCAGGATTATGGTAGGGATGTGTGCATTTTGCATGCTCGAAGCTGTTTATTCCAACTTTGTAGACATGTCTCTTCTCTACAGTTCCAACTCACGGAGCTTCCAAAGAACTGGGCCAAGATGATTTAAAATGCACTTCTGAAGTCTTCCTCAACCACAGAGGTGCTTGCGGTATTTAAGTACAAATAATCTGTATTTCACCTTTTTACCATGACATTCAGTTTGGATCTGGGACAGTGAGAGCTCCAAAAGTATTGAATTTTGCAGAGCCTCCTGCCTGAAGCCCTCCTTCTACGCACTGCTGATATAGTAAATGTGTGGAAGACTCAGACTCCTTGAAGAGATTTGACCAGAGATCTGTGAAATTAAACAGATTACTGATTAATACTAGAAAGCAGTCCAAGAGCACATACCTCTGTCAAAGCTGTGCAATCCACTAAGTCTGTTATTTTATGAAAACTGTCTGGGAATACTGAGATTGGAATAAGAATGAGGTTTCCAAAATAAATGACAAACACTGCTGCTTTCTGATTCAGTCGGCATTGGTGTTCTTTGACCATGATCGCAATTAATCACTAATCAAAAACTGACCCTGATATGTCAGAGCAGATATATTTTTATTTTTTAGATTTATCTTTCAGTTTTAAAACAGACAGATGTACCAGTTTTTGAATAGAATAGAACTGAATTGCAATAGCTGCATTTAAAAATGGCGGAATATCTCAGGGACCTACTGAACGACCGCTTGCTAATGCTAATGGCCATGCCCACTAGCTAACTGCGGTTATAGCGGTCCATTCCAGTAGCTAACAGCTGAAATTCTCAGCCAGATCGACCACTAGCTAGAACCCTGTATCTGGGTTTATGGAGATTGAGCTCACATTTTAAAAGTAATCATCAAAACTCCAGTAATGAAATAATACTAGAAATAGCCTTCATGACCTCATTGAAATGACACATATTTCTGATGGTGTAAAAATGTTATTTAGCATTTCTAAAAACATTACTTTTGTTTCATTACAATCTACAGATGAACAAGGACTACTAATGCCATCTCAGCAAGACAGGGAATCTAAATCCAAATGATTTCCCCCCGTTATTTCCTGGTGATGGAACAAATCATCAATCTCTGGTGCCTATTTGTAGACTATTTTTTTATTTTTCATAATCTCTGGCTACCGCTCTGCCAAAGGAAAGAAACTGCCATTTGCTGTGCACTTATGTTACTGTGCACCTGAAGCCATGTGGCACTGGAATAAAGTGGGAGGGAGTGTTGAGACACTTAATTTCAATGGCCTCTCTTCAGTCTTCTGTGTCTTCCATGGTTTGGATTGTTCCTGATCCGTGCATTGCTTAGTAGAGAAGTGTTTGTACATTTACCAAAATAATCACCTAGTAACACTTACTCTGTTTGTATTCCAAAACTGCTACCTTGCCATAATTGCATCATTAGGTTGTTCTGAGATCTTAACATGCTATCCAGCTTCTTATAAGACATTTCCCCCCACGTTTGACAGTTTTCTTCATGTTAAGCATACAGTATCTTGTCTGACAGTTCCTATCTGATGTGGATTTAAATCAGCAAATAAACTGACAGATTTAATCCCCCCAAAAAGGAAGTGTGAAATAACAGTTTATTTACCATGCACCTGACACGTACTGTAGGTACAGCAGGCTCGCAGCTGCTCAGTAAAACATGATGGAGACAGATTGAGTCAATGTTAAAACATATATTTAAAAGTGTGATACATTTGCTTGAGTAAAAGAAGACCGAGCTTGGCTCATCATAGTGATGACCATTGCTTTGCATACTTTCATTGAGCTACTGATTTCACACCACACCCAGTGGGGTCACTGCACAACACAATTATTATGTCAGTCACACTGATAACCCCTGGGAAATTACACCTTGGCTACATCTGTTTAACACTAGGACGAGGTGCTGCTGTTTGGTATGGAGCTTCAAGCTAAAGCTGTGAGCACCCTGTTATTACGTGTAAGTACGCATATTTTACAGGGATGTAACCTGTAAGTAAATTACAGTCTCTGATCCCACATCGTAAATGGACTGGATCTTATATGGTGTTTACGGGCGGTATTATGTAGTGGCTTAACCTACCTTACAGGTATTTTACAGGGATGTACTCTGTAAATAAATTTAACTTCTGTGTACTTTCTGTGACTAACTCCGTAAGTAATTTAAGAGACTTATTTAAATTCTTTCATAACTCTGTGCATCTTTGGGTGTTTGCTGTGGCTGTGAACTGTGAATATGTTTGTACTCATTTTGATTATTTTCATTATATATCTGCCTGTGTTTGTTCTCTCTCTCTGTATGTGCTGTGAGGAACTTTGAATCTTTTGAATGCTGCTCGTAGAGAAATTTTCTGACAATTATTGAAATATATGATGATAAAAACTATGAAAAGAAACTAAGTGATTCTAATTTACCTTGTTTCATTATTTTGCTAATAGCTGCCTTTCCCAGCCACCACACAAAGACATGCCATGTTTGCTTTTATGCAGTGGCTGCTGGGAAAAATGACATTCACTGTCAATGTTTTTCAGACAACTTGATAATAGTAATTATGTTTTCATCATTCAGCCTGTATGTGGAGTGAATGCATGTCTTTTTTTTCTTTTTTTTTTTTGCACTTTCACAATTTAATATTTTACATTTTAGTCAAAAAGATCATTTAGTTTAGTTCATTTATTGGCAACAAAATGCAAGAATTTACACACATACACTCACCAGCCACTCTGTTAGGTACACATGCAACATCTCATTAACACATATCTAATCAGCCAATCACATGGCAGTAACTCAGTGCATTTAGGCATGCAGACATGGTCAAGATGACCTGCTGAAGTTCAAACTGAGCATCAGAAGAAGTCTAGAAGATTTGATTGATTGATGCAACTTTGAATGTGACATGGCTGTTGGGAGTAACAACTTTCAGGGTTTATAGAGAATGGTTTGAAAAAGAGAAAATATCCCATGAGCAACAGTACTCTGGGAAAAATACCACGCTGATGCCAGAGGTCAGAGGTGAAGGGCCAAAATACTTCAAGCTCATAGGAAGGCAACACGCCCTGATCTAACAACTTGTTAGACCGAGATATACAGAAGAGCATCTTTAAACACACAACAGGTAGGATCTTGAAGCACTTCAGACCACACAGGCTGCCACGCCGGTCAGCTAAGAACAGGAACTGAGGCTACAATTCATACAAGTCTGAATGGAGATAATGACATGCACAATCCAAAAATGTGAAGAACTGGGTGCTCCTGAATGACTTTTAACGCAGTACCATAATGTGACATTTCAGGCACAGCTGCCCTTCCTCAGACATAGAGGATATTACAGAGAACACGCTGTATATATACACCCATAATCATGATCATGCAATTGTTAATGCCTATTAACGAAACAAGGAAAGAAAGACATCCATATAAAGCATGTGAACCTTATCATAAAATATAAATATGGACAGCAAGTCAAAAAGAGTAAACTCATACAAGCTCATCAAAACTGGACAACAGCAGATTGGAAAAATGAGTCTCATTTTGGCATATTTGGCATAAACAAAATGAAAACATGGATCAGTGGTTCAGGTTGGTGGTGTAATGGTTTGGGGAATATTTTCTTGACACACTGGGCTCGTTAGTATGAGCTGAACATCGTTTAAACACCGCAGCCTACCTGAGTATTGATGCTGACCATGTGACCACAGTGCACCCATCTTCAGACGGCCGTTTCCAGCAGAATAACGCACCATATCACAAAGCTCAAATCATGTCATACTGTTCTCTGCCTTGAGGCGACTGTTTGTTGTGATTTGGTGTTATATGAATAAAATTGAATTGAATTGAGCATGAACTTTTAAAACTGTGCCAGATTTCATTGCCTTGAATCCTCTGGCATGTTTTGAAGGTGCCGTCTTCATTCATGTGAGGTAACTTGAAAATCTGTACATAGATCTGAAAGATAACTTAAACATTTATTCTCATTCAAGTATGTCTGTTACTAAGATTTGAGATCGTCTCGAGGCGAAAGCGTTGCAGATTTTGATTTATATGATTCTACCTTAAATCTCTCTGAGTGTAATCCCTATTTGACCTTGATCATTTGAGATGGACAGCATGGTGTAGTTAGATTTGAGCTTAGGTTTCTTATTGCGTCATTCTGTATTCACTGCCACAAAATACCACCATGCAGACTTTTCAGTCCTGTGAACGGATATCTTCCAGGCTACTTCAGTTTATTAATTCATTCAATCTCTATAGCAGCTGTATGCATCAAACATAATCATAGTCCATCATCTGGTTTATATGATTTTGTTAGCAATTACAGGTACTGCTTTGCAGGGGGAAGCTGTATATCCTGTGTGTGCAATTGTTCTAATAGTGATTGGACCTAATAAAATTTTAAACATAAAACACTCAAATTCCCAATATTAAGTTAAAAGAAAAAACATTTATCAGGTTTGATATGGGTATTTATTAGTATGGGTGTTCTATATTTCTATTTAAGTTGGGATAGTTGAAAATTAGTTTTGCTGAATTGTTTGGAGACAATGATACAGAGAGCACAGAGAGACGTGAGTTTGACTTTGCCAAAAGCACCTTCATTGCTGAAATAGATACTTGCCAAGGGGGAATGAGGAAACTCATTACCCATGTCAGGTTTGTTCACTGATGAGATGCACACTACTACTACTACCAACTAACTGCCAGGGGGAGAGAGAGGGAATGGAAGACTAGAGTAAGCTCCAACCTGGCAAAGACAGAATGGAAGAATGGAGTAACCTCGAAACTGGCCACCTCATTCAGGTGTAAGTGCAGATGTTTGCAGTGTAATTCTGTTCTGCATGATGAAACTCTCATTACCAGTCCAGGAAAAGGGATGAAACTAATTCTTGGTGCTTTACAAAGACTGCAATCAAAGTTAGCACGCCAGTGCATCCTGTACAAACTGCCTCACTCTATATGAATGAAAAAGCCAGTGTTTATGCAAGATTTGTTGTTAGCCCAGAGATCATTTAAGTCTTCTAAGTCAAGTACAAGGTAAACTATCTTTAAGAGAGATTCTGCATGAAATCTCAAACCATCGCGGTTGGTAGTATTTTGTTACGCAGTCACAATCTCAGTGATATTTACTGTTTGAAAGGGATGTGGTTCATATCAGGGTACATGTGCCAAATGAGGCTGCATTAAGTGGGTTGCAACCACGTGCCCAAAGAAGGCTTGCATATAAATAACGACTCTGTCTAATTTGGAATGTATGAAAACTAGATTTATGCAGCATTTAAGTTGTAACAGTAGTCTTTACCTCCTGAGTATTTATTGTATAAATAGTGTTACACATGCTCAGATGTATTACTGCTATTAACTGCCAAGCACTGAGCCCTCCTGAGATGTGCTGGACATTGTATTATTCATCCTCTGTGAAATGAAATTATTCAAAATTACTGGTGCAGTGTAGCCATTATGAAAACAATACTCATCATAGTTTGAGTGACTGTGCATTTACATCAAGGTCCAGATCTGACAGTACAAATCTGAACATTTTAAATATATAGTCATGTGAAAAAAAAGAGAGAAAAGAAATAAGTTCTCCTGGGACTCTATGTAATACTGTGAAAAACTAACCATCTCTATAAAAGCCTCTATAAACCCACTTCTATAAAAAGGAATCTGCTGGTCTAGAGCGTTCAGGTGTGTGTTAACACAATGCCACATTCTTCCCAGAAGTGGACATTACAACACATTTGGGAGATACCTTCCCACCACCAATGGCCACAGCAACTTGTTTACATTCCCAAACCGTGTAAAGCTCAGAGAAACTACAAAAAAACTCAAGTGCAACATCTTAGAGTCTACAGGCCTCAGTCAGCGAGTTAAATGTTAAAGGTAACAGTACAATAGTGTAAAAAAAAAAAAATTAACATGCATGGCTTGTTTGGAAGGTTTGCCAGGAGAAAGCCTTTACTCTGTGGAAGGAACATAGCAGCACAGCTTAGGTTTGCAGACTTGCATCTGAACAGATCAGATAAATTCTGGAACAATGCCTTTTGGACAGATGAGGTCAAAGTGGAGATTTTTAGGCTATAATGCACGGTGCTATGTTTGTCAAAAAAAATAAAAATAACATATCAGCACAAATATTTCATGTCAGCTGTCAGCACAGTGGTGGAAGGGTGATGATTTGGGCTTATTTTGCAGCCACAGGACCCGGGCACTTTGCGAGTCATTGATTCGACCATGAACTCCTCTGTGTACACAAATGATGTAGAATCAGATGTGAGGCCTTCTGTCCAACAGCTAAAGCTTGGCAGAAACTGGGTCATGCAACACAACAGTAATGCACAACAGCAAATCTACAACAGAATGGCTGAAAAAGAAAAGAGTCAAGGTGTTGCAATGGCCCAGACCTCAGCCTGATTGAAATGCTGTGGCAGGACCTTAAGAAACCGGTGCATAAAAAATGCCCACAAACCTCAAAATCTGCAGCAATGCTTTAAGGAAGAGTGGGGCAAAATTCCCCCAAAACAATGTGAGAGATGAAGTCCTACAGAAAACTATTACTTCAAGATGCTCTCCAAGCTTCTCTCTTAAAAAAAAAAAAAAAAAAAAACTTCCAGAAAATATTTACGCCCCAAAAGGAAAAAAAAAAAGGCATGCTCCTATTTCTTAGTAGGATATAATGAATACTTATTTAAGTTTCATTTGGAACACTAACTGTTTTTCAGAGGGCATAAAAGTTATAATATTACCAAAAAAAAGTTTAAATTCAAATGTGGTAATATTACCAACAAATTGAACTACTTTCCTTATCCCTCTACAGTAAATGAAAGGAATAAAAAGTGAGAAAATATGCAGAGAACACCTTTTTAATGTGAAGAAGAACAACAGGGAGCCTTTCAAAGCAAAAATGAATATGAACCATGCATAAATTTGTTGTGCACAGTTGGTCGACCCTGAATATCGACTTCAAAGAGGAAAAGGGGAGTTTAGTTATGGCTGGAATATCATCCATCCCCACAGGCAGCATAAATAAAGCAGTTCTCTTAATGGCGAAGTGGAATCTGCAGTTTAAAGTGGTAACAAACAAGGTTAAAACTTCAATAAATCAGTGACGGAGAACTCGCCAATAAATTATGGGGAAAAAAAGAAGTAAAGATACTATGAATTGGTACTGAGTGAAGATATTTTACAGATTTTTAGGACTGTATTGTAGCATTAATCTGCTCATCTTTTCCTTCATACATTTGCTAAATGTGTGACGGACTTTAGTGAAAGTGAAAGTGGTTGTGGCAAGAATTGTGAGCTGAGATGAGCATTGGGCTACGATTAGTCTTTTAGTCTCATTTAATTCTGGATTTTATAATTCTTTAAACACACAGACACCCCAAACCTCCTAACCTTTGCAATCTCGTATATAGAAAACCCAAAGTGCTGCGTAAGGACATGCAAACCAGCAAAGAAGAAAAGGCTGAGTGAAAGTCGATCCTATCAGTGCAAAGGGAACAAGACTGACAGAATGTCACTACAGTCTAATACTAAGTAAAAACACAGTAAATAAGATAATGGTGTGCATGTTCTCTTATACTGATGGCTGAAACATGGATGAATCACTCAGAGAAGACATGCCACAAAGACTGAGCTTTGAAAACACGTTTCTTGGTCAGGGTATGGCAGCTTCTAACCATAACAGCATACAGCGCTGCAAAAAATAACCGGTCATTTTGATGTTTTTGCAGCTTTTTAAACTTTTTAAACCGAATGAATGATGATAAAACTGGGTTTCAGAAGTTAGACAGACACAATTATGTCACAGTGATATCAAATAATTCAATTCTCTGTGGTCTGCGTGCATTTATTGAGGATGAAATTCAATCAGAGTTGATGAACAGTTGTTAAAGAACAACAGAAAAAAATGTATCAAAACGCTGGAAGTCCCTCGTTTTTACTTCATATATGTTGTGGTGAACTGGATGGCCATGCAAGTTCTATTATTAAGCATATTTTATATAATTAATATTCCCATGGTGTATCAGTTCTATCACTAAAACATCCAAGGCATCTTGAAATATCAGAAGGCTGTTTGAGGAATTGATCAATAGGAACTGATGGATATACAACTATCACAGTCAACTGTGACATCATGACATTTGACTGTTAGGTCTGTGGGCAATTTTAAGTCTACAAACACTGACAGGAAAATGTTTTAAACAGTGCCTAGTGCTTCGGGGTTTCAGTACAAGCATGTCTTATCTGTATGGTCTTGGAATCTTTGATTTCACCAAGAGACTGAGCGACTTTAGAGAACTGACTGTGGGCAAAAGCAGATGAACATGGGAACAGTGCCATGGTGCCAGGTTTGCGACTGCTGAGTTATTCTGTTTGTGCTTCTGTTTCTTATCGTTTGTGATTGTGTGACCCACCCTGTGATTGTGTATTTTATGTGTATTTAAGAGCCTGTCCTCATTGAAAATAAATAAATAAATAGATAAAAACATTGCCTGTGCAAGTGCATGTCAAGAGGGTGCCATTTAAACCCCCACAGATCTTTTCTTGTGCGTAAGTTTTGTTATCCTGGCCAAGCCATATTTGGAAATGTGAGTAAAAACTGAGTCAAGTGAAACTTAACATTGGTGTCAGACTTGAACTCAACTAACCTAGCACAACAGTCAAGAGTGTTTGCCCAGTCCTCCTACTTGCAAATACAGATTTTCTCCATCACTTAAAGTGGATACATGCAGAGATGTCATTTCAAGAACTCCTGGATAAGTGATAAAAAAGACCCTAGGAACAACTGATATGACGGTTTAGTGCTGAGGACCTGCTGGTGTAGTCCTGCACCGGTCATAGCTGTTTGTCATTTGTCTTATTGTTTAATTGTTGTCATTTTCAGCGTCCTTCTTACGCTCCTTGGCATTCTTATTTTGAAATGTGCAGAACCTATTTCATGAGTTGAGCCATTTTACACACTGCCATGACATGCAAGATGTTATTTTAAAAAGTGGTCTGTAGTTTCGCCTGCCAAAAACACTCATATGGGTCATATAGGAACAAACGACTGACGTTCGTATTAAAGGAAACTTGGAAAAAAGGTGACGGAATTTATTGAACTGTGCAAATACATAGAAATACAGTACATACAGGCAAAGGCAGTAGTAAGTAGTCTGCAGGAGTGGCTCTCCAGGCTTCTTGGAGAACATCCCAAAACTCCTCTTTGAAAGTTGTCTGCCTTTTATTCTGTTCTGTCAAAATGATCTCACACTGTTGCAATAATGTGGAGGCCACTCCAGGTCTGACAGCGTTACACTGTGTTTTTCTATTCAGGTATGCTTTTAATCCATTGGTAGTGTGTTTGGGATTATTGGCATGCTGAAAAATGAAGCTGTTGCCCATCAGATAAATCCAGATGGTATTGCATGGTGGATCAAAACCTGGCAGTACCATTACTATGTTCATAATTGAATTAGCTTTGACCAAATACCCAACACAACTGGCTGAAATGCAGCTCCCAAACCATGACAGAGCCTCCACTGTGTTCTACAGAATCTTTAGGCTTTTATCTTCAATAGTTTTTGAGATATTCAGGTTCAAACATTGCCTCAGATTTCAATGTGCAAAAAAAAAAAAGAAGGTATGAAAGTGGGTCAACAGATCATTTAGATTCTTGAAAAATATTTGATTTATAAAGATAAAATTTCACTGCACTCATTATACTTGTTCAAACTTTGAACGATAACGTTTCTTTTTGCGAATTAGAAATGTTCTAAAAATTAGCTGATTTGAGATAGAATGACCCAGATGGCTGTAGATACTGTTTGTACCGCTCTCCTGACCTCCTCTGTAGAAACTGACAATGATTTGAATCAAAAATTTCAAATTTGGATTCATCACTCCATAAGATCTGTTTCAACTGATTTTTAGTCCAGTTCTTGTGTATTTCTCTTCTTGTTGTTTGCCTTCCTAAAGAAGTTGCTTCATTTATAATAAGACTTTGGTTAACAGTATTTGGATGGAATGATGGGCCAGACCTCTCAGGTCCTGTGTCAGGTCTTTGCCCCCCCCCTTATTTCCTAAGGAGTTGACCTTCAGATACTGTTCATCTGCTGCAGATAGTGTTTTTGTCCTTCACTTGTCTAGTTTCTTCAGAACACATTTCACACCACCGAAAGCTATTACGTTTTGGCTAAGAGGACTTTAAAAATCACCTTGTTGGCTCAAAAATGCTGTTCTACTATTATACTATTCTATACCATGCCTCTCAAACTGAATTATCTTTAGTATCTTTTGTAGGTTCAACTAAAAAAATGGGAATCTAATCCCATGGGAACAAATGATTTGTTTTGGGACAGGCTGGGAGTAAAAAACTGCCTAAAGATACAATGGGTTACTTGCCCAGGTTATCTGTTATGTGTACATAACCCTGGTTCATCCCTTGAGTTAGGTAACCTTTTTTTAATTTAAAAAACAAACAAAAAAAACCTCAAATGATTCATAAGTCAATTTTAAGAAGGTCAAAAAACATCTTCTGAAAATGGTCAGGTACAAGGATCTGAATTGAAAATAAGTGAAAAAGCAGCCAACATCCAGAGATAAACTTTAAAAACCCTCAGAAAGTCTGAAGCACTATTGCTCAAGACCACTTCAAAAAAATTGTAAGAAAAAAAAATGACTCCTTGGAAGCAAAATATAAAGGATATATCAGGAGTTGGGCTCGGCCCCTTAGTTCCGGTGAAAATAACTCCTAATGCTTCAGCATACCAAGACATTTTGGAGAATTTCATGCTCCCAATTTTGTGTGATCAGTTTGGAGATAGCCCCTTCCTGTTCCAACATGACTGCACACCAGTGCACAAAACAAGGTCCATAAAGATGTGGATGAGACAGTCTGGCGTGGAAGAACTTGACTTGCCTGACCTCACAAATGGGCTTCTGGAAACTTTGTGGGGAAAAAAAAATCCCCAATTCGCCCTGTGGGCAATCTTTGTCTTCCAAACTCGGGTACCTCTACCAGAGGTCTGGGACCTTGAGGGTCCTGCACAGTACTGTATCTTAGCTGTTCCCAGGACTGTGCTCTTCTGGAAAGAGATCTCAGATGTTGTTCCTGGAATCTGCTAGAGCCACTCTCCCAGTTTGGGCGTTAGTGCCTGAGTGTTATGATATATATGTCATAAGATATAATATTTTCCAAAAGATTTCCTTTACACTTTGCATATGCAGCTAACATCGGACAGGGACCTCAGAAGCAGATTATATCTGTGTTTATGGACCAAATGTTTGTCTAAGTTTTTTGTTTGTTTATAGTTGTTGAAAAATTTAATAAATATATATTTAAAAAAAAAAATACTGCAGATGCAGATACTGTTTCACAAAGAGTCAAAAAGGCAATGTCCACAAATTAAACTTTTAGGTGCAGGATAATTTATTTAAGCAATTTTGCAGGGGCAAAACAATTTTATTTTAACCTAATTTGTCTATGCTAATGCGGATTTCTGATACTGATCTTGAGATGAATTGAGAGTGAAGAGGTTACACCAGGGCCCATGACATAATTGACTTCTGGCCATGGATGGAATAACTGGCAGCTCCAGATAGGTAAAATCCAAATAGAGAAAGTAGTAATAATGGTGGTTCTATGTGATAGTTTATCACCAAACTGATGGAATCCCATTCATCATATTAATTAGACTTTTACTTGATTACAATTATATTTGTAATAGTTATGCATGATTAACTATTAGCAAAAACACAGAGTATACTTTAGAATGACATGGCATGCACAAAGTCATAAATGAAATTAATATGAAATTCCAAAAGACAGAGGCCCTAACAGGGCTTGAACTCTCATGTTCTGATTGGAAGGTATTGTAATAGTTCCCCATATCTGAAAACAGCTTTATTATGTGATTAGTTGGGAGTGATGTGTTGGCAGCTATATTTTACCCTTATGTAAAATTGGACATGAGCACTGTCATCATTCAGGCATTGATAACATTGCTTCACAGCAAGAAGGTCCTAGGTTCAATTCAATTTCAATTCAATTTAATTATATAGCACCAAATCACAAAAAACTAATCTCAGGGTGCTTTATTTTGTAAAGTAAAAACTATCTAATAATTACAGAGAAAACCCAGCAGTGCACTCCGTGTTATTCTAACCCAGGAGAAGTCTGGCTGTTTGGGTTTCTTCTTCATTACATTTCATTCAGAATCATTACAGAATAATTGCATTCACTTATTTTTGTAACTTTTTCTTTCTTCGGTTAAACCATAATTTTGTTTCAACATGATTTCCCATTACCCCAATCAAATATGTATTTACTTGATGACGTATAGAAAATGATTGTAGACTCCTTTTTGGCGATACAAAGGGATGAAGAAAAAAAACCCTAAAATTAGACCATTAAATGTTACTCCATTACTGGATTTAACTTACTGCCGGTATTGCAAACCATCACGTATCAGCTGTAGGTATGTGCAGTTTTTTTTCTTTTTTAATAAGTTACCTAATATTCTCTCAAGTGTCTGGAAGTGGCTAATAAACGTTAGCGTCATCTGTGGCACTGTGGGGGTGCCTGTACCAGGATCAGGCTGCAGCTGAAAGACATAACTGGCTTAATTTTATGAAGGTTTTTTTTAAGCAAGGCACATTTACCAAAGAGGCCCTTTGGTACTATTGTGACTAAAAGGAATTTTGTGCATGAAATTTGGTAGAGTTGCCCCGGAGAAATTTCTGGAACAGGTTCAATATCACGACTGTCACTTAGGGATTGTTATGTGGCTGTCATTCACTCTCAACTTTACAGTTATGATTATGAAATAAGTACACCCCCCGCTCTGGACTGGTAAAGAATAAGGGAACTTATTGTTTTTCAGAAATCTCCCAGTTGTCTCTCATCAGTAGAGCCCAAGGTTGTCATTTTCTGTCAGGATTAGGGTAGGCTGGGGTGGTGTTTTTTTTTCCTTTTGGTTTTCAGGTGTAGGTGTGGGTATCCTGTGTACCCACACATGGGCAGAGTGGAATTTCCCGAGGCTGCTTGTGTGCACCTGCAGTCCATTATCATCCAGACTGTGTATTTAAGGACCAGCAGTGGCTGAGTTTCTCCGTCAGATTGTCCTGTCCACTGCAGTATGTGTACTTTGACCCATTTTTTTTGACTAAATGATAAAATCTTATGGGCTAACTAATTGTTCAAGCCCCTGGTTTACTTGCACAACACAGTAGGATGGTAGGATTTCTGTCAGTTCATGCTAAACCACTTTATAAAACAGCAAGTAAATAAATTATAATCCACACTGTTCAGTTTTCTCTTCTCCATGGCTTCATGCAAATCATGTTATTGTAAGAACACAAGTAAGTCCAGCTTTATCTGTTTCTATTCCTCATGTGTTCAACTTGCCACCTGGGTGTTTTAGTTGTGGATCAACACAGGAACATAAGCTTTGCTGGCATAACTTGAGCTCTGTGTGTCTATAAGCCCTGTGTTTTTAGAGCATGGGAGTAAATGGTGGATTATGCATGAAGCCCCTTGCAGAGCAGTCAGACAAGGTGACCCCAGAGAACAAGGCTGTGTTTGGAAGATATGGAGATCAGTGTGGTCATCCATGACTGCCAGTCTCCAACTTTATACATCTCTTTTTTTCTCTTTTTTTTTGCAGTGGCAGTCTAACTGCTATATTCAGTATGGTTTGCCTTGCATTCCCCACAAAGCATTCACACAATTTGTTCTCCAGCATTAGAATACACTGTGTTCATAAGCAGATGGTTATTTGCCTAATGAAGTGAAACTCATCCCAGATTATAATCATGGTTTAAATTCCACTGAGAATGAAGCTTTTACTGTACCAAGAAACACATTAAGACCTGTTTGCTCTACATTTATAACAAGTTCATATTAGTCATATTGCAGTTGGAGTTTTGTGAGTCAGAAATGTCTGATGGCCAAAACTGTGAGTCAGAAAAGTCTGATGGTAAAAAAAAAAAAAATACCCAAGACTACAGAGCTCTGCTCCCTGCTCTGCTGTGCTTGCTATATTTGAATAAAAAAGGTCAATCTGGTGCATATGGCACGATGAGACATGCAGATTTCAGTAATAGTATTCTAGTTATTGCCACAGATTCTGTGGGTGGATGAGTGGCAGTTGCCTTTTGCTTTTAATTCTTCAAAGAAAGAACCCAGTTGCTACAACCTATTCTTATGACTTAGTTGGTAACATACTGGCATCTTGGTCAGGACCCATCACACTTGTAATGGGTTGTTATTGTAATGCACTGAGTAACTCTTTAGTGTGAGTTTCAGTACATACAGTAGTCCGAAACAGTTCAATAGGAAACCACAGTGCCTGAAATAGACATGATGAATCTGCACTGATGTTCCCAATGGAAATGTCAGAGAAGCCTGTTTGTAGTTTGGAAAGGCTTGCCGTTTAAAGCGTGTTTATTGTAGGGAAAGGGTGTATTTTTCCCCAACCCCCTAGGTTTTGTTTCCTAAACCTAAGCACAGATTTTAGTAACTAAAACTGGCCAAACCGCAAGAGAAAAGGTAAAGTCATAAATGAAAGTGCAAAAGACAGAGGCCCTGATAGGGCTTGAACCCTCATGTTCTGAAAAGTATTGTAATTGTTCCTCATATTTGAAAACACCTTCATTATGTGATCAGTTGGGAGTGACATGTTAGCAGCTATATTTTACCCTTATGTAAAACTGGGCATGGGCACCATCATCAATCAGGCATTGATAATAGCATTGCTTCACAGCAAGAAGGTCCTAGGTTCAATTCAATTTCTTTATATAGCACCAAAATCACAACAAACAGTCATCTCAAGGCACTTTATATTGTAAAGTAAAAACCATCTAATAATTACAGAGAAAACCCAACAGTCAAAACAACCCCCTAGGAGCAAGCACTGGGTGACAGCGGGAAGGAAAAACTCCCTTTTAACAGGAAGAAACCTCCAGCAGAACCAGGCTCAGGGAAGGGCAGCCATCTGCGGTGACCGGTTGGGGGCGAGGGGAGAGAGACAGGACAAAAAGAGAGACAGAGATTAATAATAACTAATGATTGAATGCAGAGTGGGGTATAAACACACGGAGAGTGAAAAGTGGTGAATGAAAAGAAACACTCAGTGCATCATGGGAACCCCCCCCCCAGCAGCCTCTTGCAGCATAACTAAGGGTTGGTTCAGGGGTGATACGGTGCAATGAGGTGGGGCCTGATTATTTAATGCCTTGTATGTCCAAAGAAAGATTTCAAATTCAAGTTCTAACCTACCGGCCACCCGGGGCATTTCTGTGTGGAGCTGTGGAAGAAAATGAATGGATGAATGTATTATATTTGACCGTTATCAGCTCCAGTCACCACTGTCTTGCCTGCTTTGCCGGGTGGCAAGCTGCGTCTTCTATCATATCTGTTCATACATGCATACATGCTCATACATGTCTACACAGTATTAACTGTAGTTCTGTACTGTCCCACTGGCATAACTTAATGCTGGACATTTGAAACAAGGTCCCCACTGTCTCTCTCTCGCAACCCATGCAGAGCTGTTGTTCACACTGTTACACACCAAATTAGTGTCAGAGTGATGTGGTAGTGCATTTGAACTGCATACTTTATACATTTGGATAACTGTGTGCAAAATACTGTTAAAAGATCTTTGCTGCCCATTAGGCATACACACTATGAAGTAAATGAATTTGGACAAAACCTCTGAATTGATCAGTATTTTTTAAATAATCAACACATCATTAAAAACTATTATTGATTAGGCACTCCACAATACAGAAAATTCTTTGTAGGCAAAAATTAGATGACAAATTAAAAATAAGAGTCAGAAACTAAACAACAGCACTTTCTTGGTCAGTCAAAAAAAAAATGCATTTCACTTTTCATCTGCTGCGTCTATTAAATTAATTTTATGCCCTGAGATGTGGAGCTTTTATGAATGATTCCAATGAAGAGAGGAGGACGTGAGGTTGCATGATGCAAAACTGGACCCTGTTCAGAAGTGGAGATCCTTATTTTTGGTTAAAGAAGTAGAAGAAAAAAATAGAATCAACATGTGTGAACAAAGCTTTACTTTAGAAAATACTGTATATCTGGGATGCAAGAATCTGAGAAAATGTTATTCAATAACGTCCATAGTTACCCATCAGTATATTCCTCTGCGGAGATGAGATGCAGTTTCTGTCTGTAATGGTGATCATATTGTGTTTATGCTTGTGGGCAAGTTTGTATATCTCAGTTAGCCACTGACAAGCTTCAGCTGTTGTGCAGCTGAAAATAGTTATACACTGGCTCCAGAGCAATAAACTTTCAACAGTCCTCAACTTTTTTTGCCTTTGTTCCGACACCTTTGAGAGATAATTTCTTATATTTCTGTTCCCTTAAGATGCCTCCTGAAATCATGTCAGAGTGTTCAAAGCATCTCAGGCTGATGCTGCCCTATTTCAGTGACAAGACAGGCAAGGGAGCAGTATTCTTCTCAAAAACAATGATCCGCTGTGGAGATACTCTCAGTACTCTCTTTTTGTTGGTTGTGAGTGTGCTAAAGTAGATTCACTTACCACACTACAAGGCTGAGCCTCAGTAAAGTATAGACGTCAAGAAGGGATCCCTTCACTCAACCGACAATCTCTGAAAGCTAGGCTCTTA
Organism: Pterophyllum scalare; assembly: GCA_024447675.2. Classification (NCBI taxonomy): domain Eukaryota; kingdom Metazoa; phylum Chordata; class Actinopteri; order Cichliformes; family Cichlidae; genus Pterophyllum; species Pterophyllum scalare. Next base: position 23,846 of record JAMQGT020001888.1, read on the forward strand.
TCCTTCTCTGTTGGTGGCTATTTAAACTGCAGTTCCATTCCAAGTCAGAGTGCCTAACATCCAAACTTGGTGAGCGAAACAAGTAAAAGTTTTGGAAGCTAATTGAAAGCAAATAGAGCTGACATAGCCTTTACTGTAAAGCCATTTTCTGATGTGTCATCACTGTCCTCTCCTAAACCTTCACCCAGCCCAACCCCATATTAGTCTTAGTCTGAAAATCACCTTATTGCAGTGAATTACACCACGGGGTACCCACTGACATGCTTCTCATGCAGAAGGAAATTAACAACAGACCACAGTTTTCCAAAAGTAAGCTTTAAAGCCAAGTAATTATTGATGGAGGTGTGAGCCAAGGGCAGCAGCCTCTCTGTGTGACGGCTGCAGAGGCTGGAGCACGGTGACCTGAGTGGGTCCCGCTTATGCAACACTTGAGTGGTAAGAAAAATGAGGGAAAGCAAAGTGTTGCGGCGGTTTGTGTTTCACGTTTTGATGAAGCAGCCCAGACCCCTCGAGTTTATCATGTTTCTAAAATAAAGCAGAATCACAGCTCCTTTCTCTCTGCTGGACTCAGGATGGATGAAAAAGACAAAAAGATAAAACGTCATAAGCGTGCACAAACAACAGAAAAGCCTTGCTGAGGTGACACCATGGCTGCTTCCTGTAATTCTTGCATCTAAATAAAAAAAAGTGCAAATGCTAAATAATCATAGTGAGTGCTTAATTGTGCTTCTCATAGTGATATTCACTAAGTTAGGATGAAATTGTTTCATTTGGACTGATTGATGATTAACTACTGTAGCTCAACTGCTGGCTTTCAGGTCAGGATTATTTCTGAAAATAGAAAAATATCTCAGGATCATTTAGCTTTACTCAGCTCAGTACGGTGTTGCAGAATTTATTATTAATAATTTATTTATCATGACCAACTACACTGGGGAGTGAGGCTGCAGTAATTAGCTGTGAAAACCAAAAGACTTCCAACTAAACAAGCATGTTGGGTTTTTTCTCATACTGTTTGAACAGATCTCTATATAACGGATTATGTAATTAAGTAAATATATGTATATATACATACATATACAAGCCTGAAACTTTCAGCATTCACTTTTTTCTGTACAGCCTAAAAAAAAATCCTAAAAATAACTATTTTCATATGAACTATGTGAAAGACCAATGTTTGTCTGCACTCAAAAACAACCACAAATAGGCACAGTCTTTATAAACTCTTGTAATGCAGGCGAGCAGAGCTCTTTTGAATTATTATTTTCCCTATAAAAGTCAGGAAGACCAGGCTGAATTTTTAAACAGAGTAAACCATTGTATATATTGTCATATATGTTCATTAAATAAAGCAACAGGGCTTTGTCATGTCCTGAGTCTCTGTTTTTTTTTCTTTGTTTTGAGATTATTAGAAATGTTGGACTTTGTTCTGTGTTTGAGTCATGCTTGAGTTTTATTTATTTTCCTTTTGAATTAGTGTTGTTATATTTGGTTGCTTGCAAATTAACTTTTTATTTTGGCCTTCCTCGTGTCCTTTGTGTTATATTTCATTCTGTTCTTTGAGTTTGTGTATTATTTTTTTCTGCTTCTATTTTTGGTTATTTTCTAGAATCTTAGTTTTCTGACTATTACTTCTGGGCTGAGAGTTCCCTGTTCTTAGTTCTAGTTGTGTTCTTGTAGAGTTTAGTTATTTAAATTTAATTCCATGGAGTTTTTGTCTTTTTAGATACTCTGGTTTCCTTATTTCTTTAATTTTAACTTTCATGTATCCATTATATTTTAATTTGTATTAATTGAATTTTCTGTCACTTCTGTCACTTTCCCATGCTTATATCTTAACCGTTGGCTATGCTAGAAGAAAGTAAGACACAAAAAACCCCCAGAATATTAATGCCAACGTCATCATGCTCCAATGCTCACAATCCAAATATATATATTTTTTGAATCTAAATTTTCTTAATTATTACACTTGTTTTGTGTCAAGTAGCAATTCCTAAACTGTGGCTTAGCAATTGTGTAAGCACGTAAGTCACATTCAAAGGATCACGAGGATTTGTCATCTGAAAAGCACCGCTCTCTTTAGTTCCAATCCTTTTTTCATAGATTTTGAGCCATTTCACGGGATCCATGCCTTCAAACTTAGACCTGGTAGTGTAATGGTTTTCACCAACAAAAGGGCAAACTCAAAATGCAGGATGCCAACACAGAGACTGAGTTCAGGGATCTTACTAACAAAGCTCAGGCGTGTGCAAAGGGGGTTTCCTTGAAGGCTGTGTCAGAGCACAAGGAGAATCACAAGTAAGTATACTGAGGGGGAATAGAAACAAAAAAAAAAAAACAAAAAAAAAACTGGAGGATTTGAAATGAGCTTTAACATGTCACCACTATGACAGAGTGGATGAGTGACTGATGAGCCAAGGATGCATCATTAGGATTTGCCCTCAGATAACCATGAATGTCTGCACAGATGTTCATTGCTATAAATCTATTCCTTGTTGAGATAGCCGACTTCAAACCAAAAAGATGGACCGGCCATCCCATAAACAACGCACTGCCATTTGTTACCATTTATGTGACCCCCTCAACCCCGCCAAAAGTCAAAACAGAATGACGGTAAATTAATAATTTTTGAGTTAAAAAGAAAAATGGTAACATCTAGCAAGCATACTGTATGCCCTCTTATGGAGACTCAAATCAATCAACTCCTTCTGAGAGCGTTGGGTATAGCCCTGCCTTGCTGAACCCTGCTGTACTGAGCATTTTACAAGAAATAAAGAAGCAACCAGACTATTGCAATCCACTTCCTTTTCAATCCTTGTTCAGGGAAGATGAAAAAAAAAGAAGAAAAAAAAGAGAAAGCTCATTTAAGCTCCATGATCTTCCTCACCGGACGTACTAGAGAACTTTATTGCAAACACTGAATAATTAAAATGAAAGTATGCGCCATTTCATTGGAATGCCAACACGCAGTGATGTAGCTAATGAGATTTTGGTGGGCCGAATTTTCCCCCACAGGTGCTTTAATACCCGCGTCTTGAACGTTTTTGGTGGAGCCAGGAAATTGCCTTGCTGCGAGCTCTGCGCCCTAATGAGCTATAAATTCTTCGAAGGGAACGGGGCACCTTTATGATCTCCAGTCTTGTGTACAATTGTTGCTTGTTGCGAAGACCTGTCACTTGTTTTGCGTGTTGACAGGTATTGCCATTTTGTCGTCTGAAATATTGATAATAGAAAAGCAGTTTTGGATTCATTTCATGTCATTTTATACTTGAAGGAATGTCAGCTATAGATCTCACATAAAAGAGATGCTACACAGATTGTTGCGTGCATGCTCAGATTTATCTAAGAGACGTATCACACCCCATGTGATTTTACTTTTTAGATCTCTTGTTGTAACATCTAATGTCTTTTTTTTTTTGTATAACAAATGTTTATTGGCTTTACATTTTCATGAAAGATTTCCACCGACATTCTGGAGCAATTCATACAGCTGATAAAAAAAACCCCAAAAAACTAAAAAAACTCAACATCTCTAACAAACTACTGCTAACACTGAAAAAGCCCAGGAAACATCAGGAGATAGTGTGCTCATTAGCTGCACGATCTGGAAAATCTTTAATTAATATGTAAACCACAGAAAACTTGCTATCCTGCTACATTCCATAAATCAAACAATAAATCTGAAATGTTCCCCTTCCCATTTTTAGGTCCCTTGTTCCCTGAGTCCTTCCTTTTCTTTGAGAGGTGTAGAGTATCTAATTGAACAGTGGAAATCTCTCTGGTGCTGTTTTGCAAAGCAAACTAAATTAAAATTCACCTCACTATGGACAATAATCATTCACTGAGGGGCTTTTTCTGAATGCCAGCCACTGCACAGCAGCACAAATTCAAGTCCATTCAAATGAAACACTGGAATGAAAACCAGTATTCCGTGTTTATTAAAATATGTCCAAGAGCGTTTGCAAGATACATGGAAAAAAGATCCGACCACAAGCTGGAAAACAGGCTTAACATTTGGTGTGCTGTGTTTTAACACATCCAACAGCATTACAATAACATGCAGGTTTTAGATCTTATTGAGACTATGTCAGAAAGATGCGTCATGTTTTTGTGTCCAAAGCTTATAGCATTGCTGTATGGGATTGCGTTTTATTGCGAGCTTTTTCCTGTTATTTCATCCATCCGCTGTAGGTGGACTGCAGATAGGAAAAATAAGCATACAGCCTTGGACCTTGTCACAGAAGGGGTTAGATTCCAACAACCGCTTCACGGATGTGTAAAGATGCTTAATTATCATTCCGACAGGATAGACTGTACTAGAGCATATGTGTTCTGCAGAAGAGAGTGCAGAAGGTGCCAGAATAGATATCAGAATATGGGCACGTCTTGAGCCCGATGAAAAGCAAATCTCAGAGAAACGTGAAATGTGACTGGCACTCTAAAGCTAATCAAAGGGGCCTGATTGATTTATTCATTTGTGTATTTCACCTCCATTAGCCAGAGTAGCAACTATTCCTCTTGATCCACGTGAATATGTATTATTGTAATGCAAAAAGTCCTAAATAAACCAATAATGCAGTAAAAATCCAATTCAGAAAGGGGAAAAAATAAACTGTTAAGACTTATTTCAAGACTTCAGATTCAGGAGAATATAACCCTTTGATGCACGCATTCATTAACGTTGTCTGATGTCTGTGCATTTGTTTGACCAAAGAGTCTAGATTTAAATTCACCTTACAGCTTGCGACAGTCAAGACATAACAAAACGTGTGGGATTGTTTTGTTGAGGCGTCACCCTGCAGACAAAGTAGTAAATGTTTTTTTGAGACATATATTTAACATATAGAGAGACTGCTTAAGTGTCAGCCTTGACATTTCAATTGTTGGAGAGATTGATTTCTAACAGTTTCAAAACTCAGCATCCAGTTTTCTGACAGTTAACAATCTACAGAACCCCCCACAAGCATGCACGGTGGAAGTCTGAGGAAGAGACTCTAAATATCCATCCATCCATCCTGTTCAGGGTCATAGGGCGAGAGGCAGGGTACACCTGTACAGGCCGCCAGCCTGTCACAATGATCTTAAGAAAAATATCATTTAGTCACTGGATCTGCAGTTATGAACTGCTTATATATTATTTGTTACAAATAGGTTGATCAAGGTGTCAGTACGGAGATACTGATATCGGACTAATGTGGACACAACTAATGAGATATTACCTCCTGTGCCTCAAGGTTTGCAGCTCCATGAGACTCCCAGACACTATGTGCATTCTTCTGAACCCATATGTTGGTCATCATAATTACAACTTTTTAATTGGATCTGCAGTATGTTGCAGCAGGGTTCCACAAGGTTCAGCAACAGCTACAAATTAACTCCATAAATCTCTCTTTTCCCTGGAAATGCACAGTGAATGTTGATTACGTGCATGGTCATTAGACACAGGGTGAAAACGTGCATACGGTCACTGAAAAGTTTTCACGTGACTCTGTGCTGTCCTGTGAAAAACTAAGTATGCCCATTGATGCAGCAGCTTGTAGAACCACCTTTAGCAGCAATACCTTGGAAGTAATTGTGTTCTATGACTGTCCATCTCTCACGTTATTCTTTACAGTGTAGCTTCAGTTCATTGAGGTCTGTGGGCATTTGTTTATGCACAGCTCTCCGAATGTTCCGCCACAGCATTTTAATTGGGATGAGGTCTTGATTTTGAGTGTAACACCTTTTCTTTTCCAGCCAGTCTACTGTAGATTTGTTGGAGTGCTTGGAATGACTGTCATATTACTTGACCCACCAGTGTTTCTCTGTGGGTGTGTGTGTGTGTGTGTTTTTAAATTCCAGGTATGTTTTTAATGCATTGGCATTGTGTTTGGGATAATTGTCATGCTGAAAAATGAAATAATTGACATTTAAACACTTTCAAAATGGTATTGCCTGGTGGATCGGAATCTGAAGATATTTATCCGTCTTCATAATTCCATCTGTTTTGACGAGACCCCCAACACCGCCAGCTGAAAATCAACCCCAAATTGATATACCATCCACCATGGGTGAGGCAATCCCTGTTGTACCTTTCTACTGACCTCCATAAATACCGTTGACAATTTCATTTGTTTGCCTGATGCCATTGATTCTCAGTCCAGTTCTTAAATAATCTGGAAGTCAAAATGATAATCATGCAGTACAGAGCTATTTAAAACAATGTTTCTTAAAGCCATTGTTTGTATTGATAACACATGGGCATGTAGGGAATCTAAGTATCATACTGGACCTCTGATATTGTCTAATAAATAATAATAAATAATATTGTATTCAAATATACATAGAATAGTGCACAATTACATCTTCCAACAAACTGATGCATTCTCATAAACATGTTTATTTATTCCCAATATTGTCGCTGATTGGTTTAGCCCAATCATTTGATTACACTGTGCTGTGTGATTGGCTACACCAACTTGAGCATTATTGACTGAAATGGAGAGAATGGGGATTCTCCTTATCCAGCATCTGACCTAGGTCATTTAACAGCTGGCAGTAGCTAGATAGTGAGAAACTGGGGAATCCCAAATCTCTAGCTAACTAGCCAGTCTATTTATAGTAACATCAGCTCTAGGCTGCAGCCTTATTGATGAACCTATGATGTCAGCTCAGCTTCTGACTGGCTGGGCATTGTCTAACTTGTTGGTCAGGGATGACTCATGGCCATAAATAGTACAGACTATGACTCATCATTGAGCAGTATTACTCAAATGCCTTATGATTATAGCAATGTCATACATACAGTAATGCATGGATATTAGATTATGTTATACGGCTGCATTATGTAGTAATACTCCTGTACAGTACATAAGTAAAATATTATGTGAATACCTTGTAAGCATGCATTATAACTGGCTTACTGTTATAGATTATATAAATCTAAATACACCATGTAGTATTTCTCTAAACTGCTTACCATGGAAATTTTTTGTGTTTGTTCTAGGATGTGGTTACTAAAAAATATCTGTAGAAATGTGAGATAATCACAGAATATCAATCTCTTTCAGTATGCTAAAAATTGATTTGATTTAATTTGCACTGTTGTACTCTAGCCCTAACCCTATAAATCTCCCCCAAGAAGTACTCCTTATTGCACAATGTTGCCCTGTAGCAATGAAAAGAAGAACTGAATTTCTGAAAATGCAAACTAAATAAAATAAAAAATCATAAAACCTTGCAAAATCCCTCTGTACAAGTGCATACACACTCCTGTATTTTATTTTATTTTTTTTATTTTTTTGGGGGGGGGGTATGTCATTTTAAATGTGATTACTTGGACAATCATTCTTACCTTCTTCTCACACCATGTGGCAGTGTGTCAGGAAAGGATGTCCTGCTTTCAAATTGTAGTGACTCTGCACATGTTGTTGGACTGAAATGTAATACTTTTTAAAACATTCATTAGTTCGAATCACTTAAGTTCACATGTACTGAGCATGGGGCTTACAAGAGCTCTCTGTAGCCCCAGGGCAACACTGTGCTGTAGAAGGTTGGGCAAGGCCTCCAAATTAGGACAAAATAGTTTTGCAGAAAGTAATGTCTGCTGAAGGGGTTACTATTATTAATTATGAAATGTGACTGTAATACTTATCCTGACTTTCACATTTATTTTAAGTTTTCATTTATCGTGGGAAGACATCCCCATTGATGATGGCTCTTCTTTAAATATTCTTTTCCAAAAATGGTGCAAAATGAAAGAGAAAGTCCAAATGCAACAACATATGTTCCATAAAAAAAAAGTGTCCAACCTAATACTGCAGACATCACACAGCAAACAGCCCCATCACAAACATTAGAGAGAAAATATGCTGAAAATGCTAGACTCAAAATGATCCTTTAAATAACTTTTTTGTATTTTCCTGAGCTGTAGGACAATATTAAAATGAGCGATTGTTGCTTCTCCTGTTTTACTGCTTGTTGCTTGCTGATGCGCATCACTTTTGTCACCTCTTAATGATCCAGTGTGAAATGAGAGGCTTCCTTTTACCAGACAAGAAAATAAATCTGTTCGCAAAATGTTTCCCCTGCAAATTCCAGCAACTTAATTACTTAACCGTTTTTGTGTTTTGTCTGTCGTATTTAAAGCCACTTTTTCTTCTGTACAAAAGCTCTAAAGATCTTGAGTAAGAGTAAAACATACTTTTTAATCATTGTACATTTGTTTGATTTGCTATATAAATATTGTAATGTCATGGGAGACTGAAAAAAAATCATGTTTTTAACTATGCAATCAAGAGATTATTAACAACTGATATCTGTGATTGTGATTGTGTAGTCAAGGCGACATCAGCTTAGAGTATCATAATATGACCGTAGGGAATAATCATCAAAGATTCACAGGAAAACGTGTCTGAAAATGCAGGAACAGGCTGACGGCCTTCCTGGCGCTTATTAAGAGTGACAATAAATAAATAAATGAACTAACATGAGTTATATATATTAAAAAAAAGGTATAGCATAGATGTCATAACACTAGTTTTAAAAATAATGTATGGACTGCCTCTCGGATGACGTCAAAATGAGGGATTTTTGCTTCTCGTTTTAGTACTTGTTCATCTGTCACACGTCATTTGAATTACAGTGAAACTTTTGTCACCAACTTTTGTGGAATACGACCCTTCCTCCTGCAGATATGAACACCCTCATCCCTGCCTATCTTTAGAATTTTCTCAGTGAATGCCATTATTATGTTCTTTCTTTTAATCTGATTTAATCACAGAAGATTTGCCTGATCTTTAGATTACTGTTAAAATCCTGTTTTTAAAAGTATGCAACCCAGAGTATATTAATAACACCGGTTTTAAGACATCTGCAAACTTTGTGAAATGTTGAAAGTATAAGCGCCACTTAAAAACTGCCCAGACTTCCATTTCCACTTGATTGGATGGTATAAGAAGTTAGAATATGCCAGCTTAGTTAATTTAGGGCAGCTCAGTCAGAGAAAAGTTTCCAGGTTTACGCTGTTTTGTAGTGCAGAGCTGCGCTCATGGACACTCCGACATCACTCTTGTTAACTTGGGGGCAATTGTGAGACCCATAGACACTCCTCAGGAGAAACTGTCAGTTTCAATAGCAAAAAAACTAACCAACAAAAAGTGAACATTAAGGTAGAAAACCTTAAACCTATGGAATTCAGATAGTCAGTCTAGATGCCGTTTTATTGGTGGTCTTCCAATGTTCCGTTTTTCCTGTCACAGATTTCCAAAGACATTATCCCTGCGCCCACAAAACTCAGCCCAAATAATTGCTGAGAGTTACACTCCCCACCCACATCCTTGCACTTTTATTTGCATGGTTCACTCATTATACAGTACTGTGCAAAAATCTTGAGCCACGACTAAATTATTTATATTTTACAGGAAATAGGTGCAGCACTTTTAAGTGGCTGCACCTGTAAGCAGACACAACATGGGTTCAGCCTTTGAGCTTGTTGCTTTCTTGTGTTTGAATGACTCATAGGTCAGTGCTGAGTGGCTTAATAAACAAAAACATTCCTCTGAGGATGGTCAGGTACAAGGACTGGATAGAACATTAGTGAAAAGCAGCCAATGTCCAAACAAATTACAAGAAAGTCTGGATCCTTGGAAGCAAAATATGGAGAAATGAGGAGTGGTTCAAGTTAACTGCACTTCAGCACTGTGTAAGAACTACCATTTATGCACAGTACTGTCTGCAGTTAACTGCCAAATTATAGTTTTAAAACCATTTCAGTCTTATCACAGAAACTTTGCAGATACCGAGTTCTGCTCTGTCAGCGCTGGCCAACATGAGCCATAAAAGTACTGCTTCAAATCCGATGCATCTAATAACACGTTACTTTTGTCATTAAAATATCTAGATCCCTAGTCTTTGACTGAGCCCACCATGTGAACCCTCTTCTGAAGTAATTTAGGGTGTATATGATATGATCAGCACACTCATAATAGTCAGTATGGGATATTTCCGGTCTGCCTTATTTTAAGGCTTTAACTCGGTCTCAGTAGTGATTCCAAACTGATGAGATAAATAAGGACACACTACTTTAAAACCTCGAGTGTTAATGTCCATGATATGAGTCAGTGGTTGTGTCTTAGTGATTATAGCACTGAAAAAAGAAAAGCAGATGCAGTAAGTAAAAATATGAAGTCCGTATAAAGTCCATTTCAGAACAAGTCTGAATGAGATTACAAAATGACAGACAGAAAAGTAAAACGGCATTATCCATGTCTTGTTTGAGCTTGTTTTCAAATGTCATGACAAAATGTCCTACAGCAAATTCGATTTTTTTATTTTTTTATTTATTTTTTTAGATTAGACCAGGACATGACTTAATGTGTTCATCACTTAGACTTGGTAATTCTTTATTTCAAATAGCAAACCCTGGAGATGTTGAATAATGAAGGACCTCTCACTATTTCAAAGCAGCTTTTCACGGTTAATTTGGCTGAGTTACGTCTGTCAAAAAGGCGGCACTATGTCAAAGACCTGCATTTTTTATGAACTTTCATTAAGTTGATTGAATAATTCAGCAGTCGCTTTGATGAAAGCAACATCATTCTCATTGCTCTCATGGTTGTCACTTTTTGCACTTTGTCTAAACATGATTACCCAAGTGCATTATGCAACCCATATGTGCTAGATGTGACAAACCAGGTTTTTCATCAAGGCTTTGTTTTTTTTTGTTTTTTTTAAATACTTTTTAATTGTAAGAATTATAAATAAACTTTAGTTGTTAAAAGCCAATATTTGATATGTCCATCAAATTTAGACTAAAGTTCAGAAGACGCTTATGTAAAAGATAGTTGGGAAATATTTTTATAGGCTGAGTCTGCAGAGAAATTAGCTCTTGTCTCTATAGCTGAATTTATATTATAGGTGTTTTAATATTTTCAGATGTTGAGCTGGTCATTAATATTGCATAAATCCTTCTTATGCACTTGATCTGCATTGATTCGTCTAGACTTTCCTCATGACTGAGATCTTACCGCAGGTTTTTACCTCTGTGACTCCAGTTTTAAGTGCCCATTAATCTTGTATGTCATCACGCTTGGTATCAGGGCCCGATCATTCTAATCATTCAAAATTTGGTTACAAGATGTTGTTATCACCGCCAGCTATGGTTGGAAAATAAAGCTTTTGATTTCCTGTGGCATCACAACTGAGTGTGACGGTGACATGGGCTGATCTGTGTCTGCTGTAACAAACTACAAGCAGCAGAAAATCCAGGCTTCATTTAAAGTTTCCACCTGTTTTTGAGTCACACTGGCATAGGCAGACTGTGTACAGTACTGTAGACTGCATGGTAATAATTGAGAGCTTGCCCTGTCCAGTCCAATAGCAAACCAAAGGGGAATCTTTTGCAAGTGTGCGCCAGAAACTTTTCCCCAAACTTGCAGCCAATCCAGACGCAGCCTCCTGCCCCACACAGCCCACCTATTCAGCGGTCTCTAACTTGATTTTCTCTAGACCTCTTGAAATGAGCCGGTGTTGTGGCTACATCAGTTTACTGCTGGTGTGATAGATGGCCGAGCTGCTGATTGAACTGATTCAAAAGTGCATTTTTGAAGGGGACAAATGTTTGTGCCCAGACCATGGGACAAAGTTAAACTAGCTTTACTTTCTTTTACTACTCCTTTCAACCACAGAATTGTGTGGAATAAACATAAAATACTCTGTCATAATTGGCTTGTTAAATGCATTGTTTATGTACAAACTAACACATCCCTGCAACAACTGTAAAGTCACTTTTCTGTACAGGCAGATTAAAAATGCAAATGCACTGTTAAATAAATATAATTGTGTAATTAAAATTTGCAATAGCAAACAGTTTAGAATTTGTGCAGCAAAGTGATTATACATTTCCAAAGTAATTTAGTTTGTAGGCTTTACATTACATCTTTAATATAAACTAGTAAATTGTCAGATCTTAGCCTCTCTTTCACTCTAGCTTAATGAAAAAAGGGGGGGGGTAGGCTGAGAAATGAAATGCACCTTTAATTATTTAGCAAACTGCTGAATGAAGCTTGTTCTCCACATCAAACAGAGTGATGCACGGCACACGGAGAGCGAGGATCCACTGCAGTCAGTCACGAGCCGACACTCTGCTCTTCGAGCTGTCTACTTAACGAACTGCTTGTCTGGTCCCTGGAAAATTGCAGGAAACGCGTCCATTTTAATGGATGTTTAACTCTCAGTCAAAGCCCAGCCCATAACCTCCTATCCCCAGCGTACATTACAGCTTGGCAGAGTATTTGTTTTCTCTGAATAACAATTGGTAGATAATTTCAGAAGTATTGTAGAAGAAATGCATTTTTATGAATCTTTAAAGGGAGGATTAACAAGCAGACGTTCCCTTTATTTATATGTTTAATGATCAACTTGTGGCCACAGGGAAAATTGCAGCATTGAGCACAGATCAGATTAGAGATCAGTTTCAGATCAAGTTTTAATAATGTGGACTTGCATGACGCAGAAAAAAGCCGCCAGCTAAAGATCTCGACTTGTGGAAGATATCACTGTGAGCGTGTAGAGCAGGGGGCTTTGACACATTTTGCAAACTAAATAGGAAAATTGTCTGGCACCGACTTTCCAAATGATCAGCATGTTCACATGGGAGATCTGCACATGGTGGCCTTCGGTGTGAATACATAGGCACAGTGGTTGTGAAAATGTTACATGCCAAGGGATAATGGCTGTCTTTTAAACAGTTGGCATGGAAGGGAAATGGTGGGATAAATCAGCTGGGAGATGGTGGTGCATATGCCATTTTGCAGCTTTGTGCTTTGCATACCCCCCCTCCTTTTTTCTCCCCTCATGCTTTTTATATTCACTTTTATGGCATATGTAGTTAAGTAGAATTTCCAAGTATCTGTATTTGTCTGTAAATTTTTACTCCTAACATTTTTACACATGTATTTTCTACTTCTTACGTTTTCTAAGCAGGCTCATTACTTTAACTCACATACGTTAACTGAATTAAAGTAATAAGTTGAACTTCCAGACCTCAAACCAATTAGAACCTGAATGGTAATAGTAACACAATCCTGTTAGAGTATCCATCACTGATGCTTATCACACGACAAGAGAAAATAGGGGGAAAAAATTACATATATATATATATATAATCCATCATTCATTATACTATACTCAAGGGTTAAAGTGGGCTGGAATCATCCAGGACAGTGTTTTTAGTGCAGATGCTCATAAATTCTGATTGCTGCACTTCAGCATGTAGCTAGAACTACTAAAGAGGAGCGAGTATCACGGGAGTTATGCTTTTAAATTGGCAGATAATTTCAAATGCAACATTTCTAACAGCTCAACAGATATCAGTAAACACACAAATTTGTCATGAAGTATGGAATTTGGACCCAAATCCAGACATGAAAGACTGATCTTTTATTTCAGCTGAAGAAAAGCCCAAAATACAAAGTCCACTGAGAAAACAAACAAAGCACAAAACCAACTGTGGCCACACAGGAAGGATAACAGACACTGAGACAAAGACTGAAGGGTAGACAGCACTATTTATACACGTGAGGGTAATTAGGAGAAGTGGACACAGCAGGGTAACGAGGCACAGGTGACAGTAATCAAAGACGATGAGACAGGAGGGGAAGTAAAATGAAACACAAGACACTAGAGTCGAGTAACTATCAAAATAAAAACAGTGAGTTTGACCTGTAATTAAACGGGGAACTGCAGACACATGAACAAACCTAACACAGACAATGGGATGGGAAACACAGAGGGAAGGAAATTAAACTCTAAAACTAAGACTAAATTTTAACTAAAGACTCCAAGAAAACATGCAGATCAATAACCAAAACTGTGAACACCAAACAAAGGAGCCACAGTTAGACCTGGGATCATGACTTAAAAGGTTTCTGTGCAGTTTGTCACACAGTGTGTTTCCCAGCTAAAGCTGCTGTATTTCCCAGGGTGAGAAAATAATGTGCGATAGCTTCACTCTGAGACGGAGAAAACAGGACAGGAGGAGAGGAAGATTATTTTTTAAAGGTAAGGTCTGCTCGATGATATTTACCTCGCCCACTGAAAAGTGGAGGGAGGTTATGTTTTCACTCCTGTTTGTTTGTTTCTCTGTCTGTTAGCAATATAACTCAAAAGGTTTTAAACCAAAATTGATGAAACTTTGTGGAAAAAATCCTTATGGGCCCAAGAATATTATTTTATTTTCAAGGTCATAAGTCAAAGGCCACGGTCACCAAAAATTTAATAATTCCCGATCTCAAAATTATTGAAACTTTGTGTCAATATTCCTTAGGGGCACAGGAAAATATAATGTCAAATGTCAAGGTCACACAAAATTTTCAAAAAATTTCAGAATCCTTGTCTCTCATAATTGGTGAAATTTTAAAATACACGTCTCGCTGAATATTTCATCTACTTCGATGAAATTTGTTACTCAGGTATAAACAGTTGCTGTTAATGATTAATGGTTAATAATGTTAAAATACTCACAATAATGCAACGTATACAACAAACCCTAGACAAAAATCACATACACATATACAGGTCAAATCATGGTAAATGCTTGATTTTCTTTTCTTCATTTATTTATTTTTTTATTAATTTTTTTGTTAGACGATGCTATTGGCGTATTATAGCATCCCCACATTATCTGTTCAGCTGGAGCTCAATTTTTAAATGCAAATGAAATAAAATTTTCATCTTTGTAATCCAGTCATTTATGATGGAGTATGACAACATGGTGTCTATTGCATTGTATCAGGTTATTTGGGGTGGGCGTGGCATGCGCTGCACTGAGTGCTCTTCTAGTTCATCAAGTGGAAATTTTAAAAGCTAACTGTGCTGAAGTTTACAGTATACTACGCTGGACTGGTGGAGCGTGGCTGTGGTGTTCATGTACATTATTAACACAAATTTGTATCTTTATATTAGTCTCATGCTGCATAAGGATTGATGTTAGATGAGCTATCTTAGAGCAGCATCAGAACAGCTCGGCTGCATGTATGCTGAATCTATTGGAGCTCACAATAGAAAGGATTTTTTTCCTCCTTTATTTTATTTATTTATTCTTATTTCTAAGTGATCCCCCCCCCTCCACACACACACACACACACACACACACACACACACACACGCACACACACTGCACCACTACAACCTACATGCCAAATCCCACTTTAACCACTGACTGTATTCATCTTCATATTCAGGTGTGGAGACAAAATCATCCATCTAAAATCAACGTACCTAGTTTGTTTAACTGTGCCATGCGGTTCTTCATTCATGTCTGAGATTCACTGACCGAGACACATATCTTGCTATTGTCACGGTCACCCAGTGCACCATCGCACCACCCACAGTGACCATCTTATTTACATGTGTGAGAAAAAACATCAGTTTTTAAAAAAGATTTAAATGACCCAGTTTTCTCACCTGGCAACACTTTCATCAGGTCAGGATGACATTGATTGTCAGTGCCCTCTATAATTCGTGTTCATGTTCCAAACACGATTCACACAGTAAGTAAGTAAGTATTGATAATTTTAAGCTTCTTTTTTTTTTCTAGGATTAGTGACTGTGAGAATCACTACTGTGTAATAACATATCTTTAATTTAACTGGCAAGCTCATTGTGGTGTCATGTGTTAAATTTATGACATCTATATAATATTTATGACTCTTTCTTTTGTGATTGCCCTCCAACCAACAGTACATTGGATGTCCAACATATTGCCAGACATACTGTTAGAAGATTTGTGTGTAATTGTGAACACATTTAAACGAATTATGTATGCATTACAGCTATGTATATGTGCATGAAGACTTCTGGATTGAAACACTGTGTGTTTTTATCGCAGCGAAATAAACTTCAGATGCTTTCATATCTTCAAAGACAAAAACATGACCTTTAAAATCTGCAAACAGGTTCAATAATTGATTAGTGAATCGCATGAGTGAAACGGGTGCTTTTTAAAAAAGAAATATTATGACTTTAAGCCAATTTCATTTAAATAAAGGATTATTAAAGATGTGTATCAATGATGGCTGATGCCCAGAAGCACTTGAATTTACCAAAGACATTCATAAGACATTTTAAATCAAGGCTCGTCACTGTTTATTAAAATTAAATCAAGAGAATAAAGAAAAGGGAAAGACAACAGCCCCAGGCTGAACTTTTAAACTTTTACCTTAGAGTGACATCATGAACAAGCCAATTTTCCCGAAAGTGTTTGTATGCATAATAAAATGCATATAAATCCAGCTCACTCTTATCTGAAAGAGTGTCCCTCCAAACAGATTCTTTGCTACATATTTTGTTATTTTCATCTGCAGCACCAATCCTAGGAAAATCAAATCTTCTCAAGTAGAGTCATGGAAGTAAAGTATCAGTTTGAACAGGAATAAAGGGAAACAAAGAGCGTTTTTAGTTTTGTTTAGTTTTTCCCAACATGTTTGACTTTTTCTTTTCTTTTCATAGAGCTGACAGGATAGCTCTGGATATCTGGAACCTGCCTCAGGCCTCAGCCATTCAGGTGTAGAGACCAGTCTGCCAAATAACCCCTGCGCAGATACTATGTTACAATAAATACTACCCAGTGTTGTCATACTGCATTATAAATTACTAGATCACAAAGACGAGACAGTTGTTTTACTGGCTTTTAAAAATTGTAAAATATTGTTTTATATTTTTAGAAAAAATAGACCCACCTGAAAAGTTAATGGCACATATAATCTGAATGGATTTTATTTAGTTCATGTACTCTAATAGCATCCTTTAAAAAAAACATATATGAAAAAAAAATATTTACACAATAGATGAAAAATTCACTCGGACACAAATTTTAAAACATCACCAATGGGATTTTTTTTTAAATTTTTGTTGACCTTGACCTTTGACCTTGAAAATTGAAATCATATGTACCCAGAATATTTCCACATATTTTCATCATTGTCGGTTCAAAACCTTTGAGTTATAATACAGTTATAATACAGACAAACAAACCGGTGAAAACATGACCTCCTCCACCTATCGGTGGTGAGGTAAAAAACAGGATCCCACAACCGGTTGTGAGTGGTTGCTGGAGGTTGCTAGCAGTTAATGTGAAATTGAATGCTAAAGCCCCCACTGAGCAACCCCTCATTTTTAATAAGGCATCCATCCATCCATTCATCTGTTTTCTGCCATTTATTTGGGTCGCAGGGGCAGCGGTCAAACCAGAGACACCAACATCTCCCTCTCCCTGACCCGGACACCAAGGTGTTCCCAAGCCAGCTAAGAGATATAATCTCCTCAGCATGGTCTGGGTCTGCCTCGGTGCCTCCTCCTGGTGGGACATGCCCAGAACACCTCACCCAGGAGACCGGCTCCTTTCAATATGGGGGAGTGGCGACTCTGTTCCGGGCCCATCCCAACTGGCTGTTTTCTAGTAAGCTTGAAGGTTAATATTTGGACCATCTTTAATCTTCAATACTGTGTCATCCACTATTATTACCCTGATTATGACTTTCTAAACTTAATGAGGTACTTCCTGGGTACACGGTTTGGTTGAGGTCTCTGAGTGCACTGCATTCTTATTACCAGGGTATCAGAGAATGCTGTCTTGTCAGAATCTGGTGTCAAACAGATTGGCACTAGGTGTACACTGAAATACTGTCACCAGGAGCTAACCGGGAGAGGTGGTGTTGGCTTAAATCACAGATCTCTCAGGCAGAAGATTACATTTCCTGTCACATTCTGTAATTTAAACTTTGAGTTTCACTTGCTGTTGCTGGTTGGTTAAACTATACCTCTTTAACAAGGAGACCCTCGGATGGTTCCTTCCACTGTCAACATGTATCCTCAGTTTGAGGTCAGCAGTTCACCCCACTTGCTGAGCTGTCTGCAGGTTTGACAAAGCCTCCTTGACATAGGCCAGCAGTCTTTTCTCACCTTTTTTCATCTGCCTACAAAGGGTAGCTTAGCTGTCCTTGTTGCCCACCTTCTCTATTACAAAAGTAGGATTTGACAAACTTTCCCCTTAAAAAAAATACCCCAAATAAAACTGCTTTATTAACAGTAAGGAGGCATTTGTGGCCTAGACTTGTAATATGTACTCAGTGATTAAGTCAGACTTGAAGCTCGTCTTTTCAGTTTAGACTTCTTCCCACCTGACAGGCAGCACGGCTGAATGTACCTGCTTGGTTCCATGCAGAACAGTGTTTGTTGTTAGTTTTGTTGGCGCTGCCGGCACTTCCTGTGTCCTGCCCTTGCACACTAAGAGGCCTACATGGGGCCGTCAGCGGCAGGATGCATTTGTGCAATACAGCGATGAAGCGAGAGGGAACGAGAAGCGCCAGAAAGGATGGTGGAGAGAGGGAGGAGGAGGTTGCTGGGGTGACCTCTCCTGTCCCCGTAAAGCTGCAGTTTACTTGTGTAATCCCCTACAGAACAGCTAAGGGGGATATTTTCACGTGATGCTTCCCTTGGGGGCAGCTGAAGTGATCAGTTTGTGGTCTGCAGTTTGCAGGAAACGTGAGATCGCTGTCATACCTGACTTGTATAATTTGCACAGAAAATGTACCAGATGCATAGCCTTTAACACTGAAGTCATTCATTAATCATTGCACCATGTTAGAAATTACTAAAGGTGATGTAAAAGCAGGAACACCACATTAAAATTCAACTTGAGCTAAAAGAAAACAAACAAACAAAAAAAAAATAGAAAAACACAACACACTTGCTTAGCATTAAAAGCAAGGCAATGTTGGTAATTGTATTTCGATCTGGGCTGCATGTGTGTGTTATTATTCTTGTTAAGTGGCACCTTAACACCGAAGCACGAGCTAATGAAAATCTCCTCAAGCTTGCCTGTAGCTAAAGATGCCCAGCCAAGTCTCTACTTAAGTGTACACCACATGTTGGCCTGTTGTTATTCAGCCACTTTAATAATACGAGGGATTATTAACCTTATAATTGCTGAGAATCAGCACTTCTTTGGATTTGTGTTTCACATCAGCCTGTGCTTTCTCATAAATGCAAGGAGTATTGCAACCTAAATGCCCTCATGAAATTGGAATTCTCCAGAGTTGAGTCCCCGCTTTAATCACTGTCATCCTTGAAATGAACGATAACAAGGTTTTGTTGGCAATCTCCTCTACATTTGTAGTCCTCCTTACCCTGCCCCATTCTTGTTGACCTGGCAAGAGATGCGGCAAACAATTTTGCAGACAACTGCAGGGAAGGTGGTGGAGTTCAGAAACATCAAGGTGTTGCAATGAGATATCAGAAAACTCAGCGAGGTTGATATGCTATAGTGGGGAGAAATAAGATAAATCTCAGGGAGCAGATCAGATAGGTCTCAAGCTGCATAACCCCAAGAATCAGCTTAAAGAAAGAATGTCAGAGCTGGCAACTTGACATCAAAGTAGAATCTCCCCCTCAGATGTTTTTCTCCTGTTACCTGAAAGGCCACAAGATGTTCCCTCTCCTGCAGTGAAAAGAAAGTTGACTAAAGCGTGCGCCAACTATTGAAACAATTGTTTTCAATAAATAAATGCAAACAGTAAAATTAAACTCAAGCGCTTTCTGTAAGATTAGATATTGATTCGTCTTCCAAATGACTATAAAGAGATATCTCTCTTGAACGGGGGGGGTATAGTTCATACTTTTACTTCCTTTCCTCCTGTGCCAGCCATGGATTAGAGGGCTTATGGCATGTGACTTTACACTGATAATAATAATAATTATAATTTAAAATTTGCGCATGCTTTTGGCTCTCTGTAGTTTCAGTAAATTTTGCTAGAAACCAATTTCCTGTCTGTCCTTCTTTTTATGTGGTCCTGCAATTACTGTGTGTTCCTGGAGATCTCTGCTGCTTTAATGTCATTTCTCTAGTCCAGCAAATATAGACTTATGCTAGACAAAGTGGTAATCAACAGGTCTTAGACTGGACCGGTGTTGTCACATTTACTCTTTAGTGTCATAGGAGAGATGCTCAGCCTCACTACTTTTTCAGGAATGTATGTGATTCAATGAATGTCTATGAATGTAATTAGATGACTGGGTGACAAAGATGAGGAAAACACATTTTCTTATATTCCTGATCTTGTAATGTCCACTGCACCCCACACATTGTGCAAGCAATGCCCAGTGCACAGCTAATACTGACTGTAGCCTATGGGAGACTACAGAAAGACTGTGGAATGGAACTCTGTTGGGGGACTGACACTCACATACTTTCTTTAAGTATTCTCCTACTCCAGGATTACTTTCCTCACACTGAATCATGAATAAGTAACCAGGTAACTGAGCCACACCATGATAAATTATGATACATGTGTCTTCAGCTTGGATAGTGTAGGAGACCAAAAGAAAAGCTTGTAATGAGTGACCATGAGCTACACCATACAAGGTGAAGTGGCTAATCAAGCACATCGGGATCCAGGTATTTGCGTCACAGTGAGCACAGACACATTAGTAAAATGCTTATTTACAAGTCTGCCCAAGAATGAATGTAATCCAGGCTTCACAAAACATTAACAGGAGTTGAAGCTGTGTTTGTTGTCAGCATATGCATTCACAATTCCAGACACAAAGACAGGATAGGTAGTAACAGTAAATCACAAAATATACTTCTCCACAGATCACACAGGTGAGCTGTCACGCTCAGAGCCACACTTTATCTACACTTGAACACACAGCCCTCTGTTTTCAGGTCCTTTGTCAGGGCATTTTTTATTTCACCATAGGAAAACTCTGATGTGTTTACTCCCCTCAAGAAAAAAACTCAAAATCAATGATTACTGTGAGCATAATATGGCAACAGGTAGTTGCCATATTATGTATATTGTATAAGAAGGTTTTTGCTATTAAAGAAATTCATTGCTGTGTCTGGGGACTGCAGGTTTATCAAACAGTCATCATACAAAGATGCATGAATAATTGATGAATATTTGTTTCTTAGCTTTATTTTAGCTAGTATATGCTAAGAAGCACCCCAATACTGAACATACCTACCCCTCAGCTCTTTGTACATCACGAGTCATGAAACATTTTGGCAGGTAATTCTAAGAGACCTAAGGTCCACACATTTTTCATATGATTCATTTTTCCTGCAGCAGCAAATTGTCTAAATAATAATATTAATACTAATAAAAAAGATGTGCAAAGGAAACATTTTATGCATCTCAGTTTGTGAAGTCAGAGCTGGTTCCACTCTGGTTTCCTGTTTGAATAAAAAAGTGAAAAGAACAATAACGGACAAGTTTTTGCACATTCATGAGAAACATTTGATTGGCCAGTGGCATTAAGATTTAGAGTTGTTGCATAGAACTGGCCAGAAACATGCAATCTTCCATTTATGAAAAAAAAAGATCAATTATATTTCAGTGCGTGAACAGGTGTTTCCCCTGTGCTCTTGTATTTACATGAGACGGTTTACCCAAAGGCTGCAAATATTCTCACTGGGAAATTAATTTTGCATAACTTTGTTCATTCATTATTTTATTTTTTTACACCTAGAAATCAGACATGTACCTCTAAATTTATATTGAAATTGGTCCTGATACTTGTTTTTAATGCAATCTTTTGTGAAAATATTTAGTCAGACAAATAAAAACAGCAAAAAAACAATAATAATATTTGGCAATTTTCTTCTTTGTTTGTCCACTACCATAGACTTGGGGGTGGAAGTAAAGTGAAGCATATTTTCATATGTTGTGTGTGTGTGTGTGTATACACAGACACACTGTGGAAGAGAGCCAAAGGTTAATAATAATTAATGATTAATTGCAGAGTGGTGCATAAACACACAGAGAGGGAAAAGAGGTGAGTTAAGAAAAAAAAACAGTGCATTATGGGAACCTCCAGCAGCCTAGGCCTATTGCAGCATAACTAAGGGGTGGTTCAGGGTCACCTGATCCAGCCCTAACTATAAGTGTTATCATAAAGGAAAGTTTTGAGCCTAATCTTAAAAATAGAGAGAGTGTCTGTCTCCTGAATCCAAACTGGGAGCTGGTTCCACGGAAGAGGGGCCTGAAAGCTGAAGGCTCTGCCTCCCATTCTACTCTGAAGTATCCTAGGAACCACAAGTAAGCCAGCAGTCTGAGAACGAAGATGCTCTATTGGAGTGATACGGTACTATGAGGTCTTTGAGATAAGATGGGGCCTGATTATTCAAGACCTTGTATGAGAGAAGAAGGATTTTAAATTCTACTCTAGATTTAACAGGGAGCCAATGAAGAGAAGTCAACATGGGAGAAATCTGCTCTCTCTTTCTAGTCCCTGTCAGTACTCTAGCTGCAGCATTTTGGATCAGCTGAAGGCTTTTCAGGGAGCTTTTAGGACAGCCTGATAATAATGACTACAATAGTCCAGCCTAGAAGAAATAAATGCATGAATTAGCTTTTCAGCATCAGTCTGAGAAAGGGGTGTTTCTAATTTTATAAATATTGCACAAATATAAGAAAGCAGTCCTACATATTTGCTTAATATGTGCACTGAAGGGAACATCCTGGTCATTAATAGTTAACATAAAATGCTCACTAAATAAATAATTAAAAGGCACTGGAATAATGATATTTAAATTGATTCCATGAAGAAAAGATATGAAAGAGAGAAAACTAGTAAATCAGACTTCGAGAAAAGAAAAATAGAGCTAAATCTGATCATTTAGTGGAAATTATGTGATTTAGGAATAAAGTGCAGGAACAAAGTGTTTTCTGTTGCATGACTTCAGAGTGTTAAACTCTCGCCCTTGTCAAGCTACATCCTCTGCTTCACTTTATTTTACTAAAAGGAAAGTGGCAACAGTGTTATCCGCTTTCACACGAACCAGACCTCATTTTACAGTTGGTATTAAACTGACACTCGGTGCTCGTGTCAAGCATCGTCAGGAAAGTCAGAAATGTGGAGTTTACGCAATTCTAAATGTACATATAGGTTGTTTTTTTTTCCTGTTATAGCTTAGTAATAAGGTGGTGATAGTGGGGCAACAAGGTGGGATCAAGAGGATAATAATAATAATCATAGTTCACAAAAGATTTATTGACGCGCAAACACATGCTGTGGCTCTGTAAACAAGTTCTGATCACATATAAGACCCATTAATTAACCTAATGACCATACAGCAATTCCGCTCAGCTGCCTTTTTTCAATAAAATGAAAATGTAGAAGGGGTTACATTAATAATGACATGCAGCATTCAACACTCCTTTAATCAGCTTAATAAGAATCTTTGTTGTGTTATTGGGAAAGCTTGGGAAAAGTTCTTGCATTCATTTATACACAAAAGGCTCAGCCCTTTATGTGGGGTGCAAGGGACACAAATAAAGGTATTTATTTAACTATTTGCTCTTTTTTAAAAAAAGAAAAAAATGTTGCTAGCTGGTAAAGTACTGATTTGAATTTCAAAAATTGAATGAAAGATACAGTGTTTGAAAAGCTTGAAATTTGATGTGAATCAGGTAATTTGTTATACTTATTCATGGAAAACGAGATTTAGGCGAGGTCGACCTAGAGCCAAAGAGAAAACATTAATCCAGAATGGATTTTTTAATATCTTAAAAAAAATATATATATATATATATATATATATGTCTGGCTTCATGTTGTTGCAACTGCTGCAAGTGTCAGCAGTAATAAATACATAAATGGAAGGATGCTCCTGTGGTTTCTCCGGGGTCAGCTACTAAATGAGAGGGCAAGGTCATTTTGGAGAAAAGTAAAAGCGAGACTGCAGCTACTTTGACATCTTGCCCATTAACTCCTGTTGTAATGCTTACTGTTAAAGCTCATTATTCCCACATATTCTTATCCCAGTGCTGTTGTGTACCACATACCCTCATAGATTCCTGAAATTCTCCATGAAAAACATATTTAGAGTTGTTCATTTGTGCTAGATGAGAAATCCCACCTTGAAATGACACATAAAACCCTTAATAGATCTACACCAGATACCAGTGATGGAAATAAAATAGAGCTGGCACTCCTTCATGTACTGTAGGTGCATTATTCACTTTGGGGGGTTATCTTATACAGAGGATCGTCAGTGCTGAGCATGGAATCTGCAGGGTGACTTCAGGAGACATTCCAGTCGCATAGTAATCTAAAAAGAGATCTCAGGGAATATCATCCAAGCAGAATGTGCATTTGGAGGGATGGAACTGGGAAACTGGGAGATGTATTTGAGACTTTCCACCTGCATCCAGTTCCCACTGACGGACAGTTGTTGCAGACAGTTGTTTGCAAAATGTTGTTACCGTATATAAGACCATTCTTCATTGTCATTTCTGCAGTTGCAGGTACAACAGAAACAAAATGGTGTTTCACCTGGAAGGAAGAAGTGCAAATGAGTGCAAATAAAGTTAAAAAACAATCTAAATAAAAGATACAAAGCTATAAAAACAGCACTAAGGTCAGCAGCCAGCGGCATTCATACTGAGCAGTGAGAGCCTAAGTGTTGAAGTGCATATTCTGTACTGTGCAGTTAAGAGTGTGCAAATGTTTAAAGAAGGTCCCCGGTCACAGTTTGTTTAGTTCTCTCACAGTCTGCGGGAAAAAGCTGTTGAAAAGTCTGCTGGATCTACAGCTGATGCTCCTGAACCTTGTCCCAGATGGTAGCAGGAAGAACAGGCTGCGAGATGGGTGGTAAAGATCTTTTAGGATGTTTGCCACCCGATGGATGCATCGCTCGCTGCAGACAATACCATCTTCAGTGTCTGTCAGCCTCTTTAAAGCACAATAGGAATGATTCCATCCCAATAAAATGGGAAAAAGGTTGCACCATTGTCCTTTAGCCACGAGGCTATATCGTCTCTGCCATTTGGCATGGCACCTGTGCACGTGGATATTTGTTGTGTTGACAGAGTGGTGTAAATATTGCAGAAAATCAGACATACTCTATTCAATTTCGCTCGAAAAGTAAATCATGCTTCAAAATATTAAAAAATAAGGCCACGCTGGCCCATTAGTGAATCCTGTTTAAGGAGTATGTTGTGTGCCTAAGTGGTGAGCTGTGAACAGGAGATTTTGCTCTGTGTTAGGATACTTCCTTTTTAATGGATGCAAAAAGCAATTATTCAGTTTATACACTCTCCAGTCAATGTTCCACGGATGGAGATATTTTCTTTGAAAATACTGCTATACCACCCGTACCCCCTTTTTTAAATGTACCGGTTTTTCAGGGCTGAATGTTAATCCATATGTTTGTGGAGTCATTTCACTCTGGACCAAAGTGTTACATTGACAGCCCAACGGACCGGTAAACTGACATTTCAATCCCTCGAGCCATGTGGCAGGGGTGGAAACAAAGTCCTCTGCTAAAGTCACATTTAGACTTGTAACCTGGGGGATGATACAAAACAGTTGCTCAACAACAGCCGATATTGCATCAGGATACTGTAAGTTGCGTAATCAAAAAGCCACAGTCTGATGACACGGTGTGTTCTCTGTCAGTTCGTTGACATGCAAACTTAGACACCTCTTTTCTTTTTTTTTTTGTTTAAATATGCATTACAAACAGATACTACAAAGTGCTTTACAGAATAAATCATAACAGTTTGAGAATCATGCATTTCATTCCACTCATCCAAACTGAAATTTCTCTGCAATCAGAATGAACAGGCCCATAGAAGGTGATTCCTCAGGAGACTGTATGTAGCTGGAAAGTGGAAGCCCGCAATAAAATATCTGTCATAAGCGGGAGTGGATGGATGACTTATAACTCCTTTCCTGGGTTGGGACTTTTCAAGAGTTGAATCTTTTTTCAATAAGAAATGCTTTAAATAAACATCCATGGTTGCTTCCATGGATTAGTTTTAGGTCATCAGAGACTGGAGGTGCAGATGGATATCTGCTTGCTTGCCCGGGCTCCTGTAGCCACTGTCTGATGGTCTTCTTGTTGGAAATGCCCAGCTGCAGCCTCCACCTGTCCACTACGGTAATCTGCAATGCATAATAAAGGACCAAAGGGAAACGGACATGCATGCTTAAGTCGCATGTTTACGTTGCAGTACCAGCAGGGGGCCATGTTTTATTTAAAGCCAACAAGCTGGATGGCTGATGTGATTTATATTTGGCATCTTTGGCACCTACATCTATCATTTCATCTTTTCTTTTGCTTAAGCAATCTTTTCAGTTTAGTATAATTGAAATAGCTGCTAATC
Organism: Pterophyllum scalare; assembly: GCA_024447675.2. Classification (NCBI taxonomy): domain Eukaryota; kingdom Metazoa; phylum Chordata; class Actinopteri; order Cichliformes; family Cichlidae; genus Pterophyllum; species Pterophyllum scalare. The sequence goes on from JAMQGT020001888.1 coordinate 49,999, forward strand.
GAGAAACGGGTGGTAGCGACTTTTTGGCTTTGAATAAATTCTTGCCCCCTGCTTGTACTGCAACTTAAGCATGCGTGTCCATTTCTCGCCTAGGACAGGCGAAGCGTGACAGCCACACGATGGACCAGCGGGTCTATTACACGGTTTGCCATGAAGCTGCCCTGAAATGTCACGGCCCACAAACACCAACATGCAGTCAAGCTGATTTATTTATTTATTTATTTTGGCCTTCTGGCTGACAAGCCTAAAGAACGTCATTCTTCAGGAAGTTGCACATAGATGGGAAGTGAAAGCCTGCTATAGTATATTTGTCACTACTTTCCTCCAGAGTATTTAGGTAGCTGTAAATCAGCTGGAAGAATGGGTTAAAATAGAAGTGAATACAGTTGTGATAACCAAGTCTTTTGCTTCTCCACTTCACTTGTTAAATTTAGCAGGAAGTGGATTGGACAGGGTAGAGTTTCCACGTGCTTGGCATGCAGTTGCTGCTTTGTGTAGCTGCACAAATTAAAAATGAAGCAAAAGGAAACAAAACAAAAAAACTCCCATCAAGTTTCAAGAGAGAAGTTTCCTTTAAGTGCAACTTTTAAAGTAATATGCACCAATACTTTATATATTGCTAGAGATGATTAAGTAAATGAACAAAAACAAAAGTGAAATATGATTTGGAGTTTCATACATCATACTGCATTCAGTTTGTCAATATTTTTTTCCTTTTTAAAATAATTAAACTCAGTATTTTGACAGGAAATGTAAGTCTTCATTAAAATTTTTAAGGTAATTGCCTTGTCAGTATGTATCCTGATACCTTGATAGATATGTGTAATGATATATATAATTTCATATGCTGTTGTACAAATTAGAAACATAAGAGAAGCATGAAATGAAAAAAAAATGAAGCAAAACTATAAGCCAGTTCTTACATGCAGGTCAGGTTTTTGTACTTGGATGAGAAGAAGATCCAACAATTAGATGGCGAGCCTCCCAGTTTGGTTTCCAAAATCCCAGATCTCCATTGCCCTGCAACAGACGGATCAACTGTCTGCCTTGTGGTTGAAGTGTGTGAGTCACGTGGATCGGTACCAAGCTGAACACATACACTGAGGGCTGCACTCTCACTCTACCAACCCCGGTGGATCAGACCTTCCGCTCATGTGCATTCTAATTTAACAAACTTTAACAGATCAGACTCAACTCACAATTTGAGGTCCTGGTTTAATTCTATTTTGAGCTATAAGTGCTCAAAGATGCCTTCTGTTAGAGATATACCAAATATCTTCTGCTCTGACTAATGATATCCTGCTTTTTTTACACTGTTGTTTTGTGGCTGTTTCCTACCTGGATTGGTGGACCCTGTCAGGTAAAACAAACAACAATAGCAAATGTCATAGTTATGCTCATCCCTCCAGTTAAGATGATGCCCTGCTGTTGTAATACCTGGTAAACAATACTGCAAGTTGAATGAATTTGTTCCTGTGCGATTATAAGATACTGGTGTCTACCAGCGGTTGCTTATACATGGATTTTTCATACGTTTAGATTTGGATTGGCATGGATGGAGGTTAGAGTGGGAGTCTGTCTGATCACATTTGTTCTGGAGGTACTCCTCTGTGAAATCATGAATTGGAGAAAAAAAAAGGTCTCCAGGGAGCCATCAAAACCAGACACCCACTGCTGATCTTTATGACGACAGGATTTTTCTGCTACGGGGCCTCGACTGTGTAGGAAATGTCTCAAACTCAGATAAGAAAAAAAAAGCAAATAAATAAATCACCACCAAATAACAAAATATACTCAACAAATCCAACACATGTCCACTTTTTAAAAGACTTTACTCCAGCACTACTCCAGTAAGCCCAACACAAAAAAGAAATTCATCACTTTCATTCATTATTTAATCACACGTGGCCAGCTCAAACTGCTTAATTAGCAAAGGATACAAAGGCTGCACAATGAAAGTTGTGTAATAAAATTGGAGCATAAAAGGCACCGTCATGCTGGACATAATTGCTGCATGCATTTCTGCTAGTGAAAGAGAAGCTTCTGGCCTATTCTGCACTGTGATAAAGGAGATACATCAGCTGGCAGAACTTGCTTGAGCTCAAATATTAAGAGACAGTTACACTTAATCTTCCCTAAAGCATCTCAAAAGTGCTCTGTGCTGATTTGGAGCAATGCTGGAGCCATTACATTATTCTTTGATTTGCACTACACTAATGCATTTGAGCTTTGCCGTAGCAGATAAAAGCCGTATCTGAAAACTCATCATGCCTGAAGGATTTTGTTTTTGGTAGAATCTCTCTGAGTTTCTGCCACTATTTTGGGAAGGGCCGTGTTAAATGTTAATAGTGTTTAAATTTGGTTTTGATGGTAGAATAACTAAAAAAAGAAAAAAAAAGCCTAAATGTTCTGTATTCTCCACAGACATTTGACAGGTTTATGTTTATTTGATGATGCCGAACTGAAATAGGAGGGAGCACTTAAGCTAAGTTGGGTATCCATGATCACACGATAAAACGCAGTGGAGATGAAGCTTAAAGCAGCCCCATCCATTGGTTAATAAGCCCCGTGACACCTTGACAGTTCACGATAATAGCTTACAGATCACAGAAATGGCGTGCCTTTCATGGCATTAAGAGACGGAAGGCTGATTGAAGGCTGAAATATGTAAATGCTTAATGAATGAATGTGGGGGAAAATGCATTCTCAAGACAACAACGATGATGCAGAAATTTAAAGATGATGAGGGAGAAAAAGAAGAAAGACAGAAGAAAAAAGCATCAACACTTAAGTTCAATCACCTTTGATGTAATATGTTTTTTGGCTTGATTTATTTTTAAATCAATATAAAGTAATTTTTAGAATTTTTATTCATACGTTTTGGTTAATTTTGAATTGTAAAAGTATGCATGCTTTTTGGAGGGTGGGGGTTTGCATTATGATGACTTTAACATTGTTAAAATTGTTACATTTAGATTGCTTTTAAAATGAAAAATGTTTATAGGTGGATATGGATTAACTGGGATCCATCCATCCCATCTGAGATCTGACAGGGACTTTGTCCAACAACTTGGATGAGAATCCATGAGAATCTGGGTGGGACTGTTGTGGAGGGCCGCAGAAAGAAGCTGCTACTGGTAAGAGTAGATGTTACAAATATACAACGAAAATATGACATAGGCATCATAAAAACGCGAACATTTTATCACTATTTAATCAACAGTCCCCAAAACGCAAGACTTTTAGCTTTATACAGTGTGTTGTTGCCATTTTGCACGTAGCTTGATTAATTTAGCTGCAGTTTTTCAGTTCTTTTTTCTTGTTCAGTGAGAATAATCTAATCTGTTCAGGGTCTGAAAAAGTGAATTAAAGTCAGGTTCAGTGTCTGAGGTGGAAATGCGAAGGACAGTCACACCAACAGCAAATTAAAGGTATGCCTTCCATTCTGCATCTGAGAGCTCTGGAATGTTCTTGCCTTTCATCTCACAAAACTCTTGAATTTCAGCTCTCAGGGCCCTCTTCACTTCACTCTTTAACACTTTCCCCAGCCTAAGCCACCTGACAGCTGCTCCTGCAAAAGTGCAACAAACTGTTATTCAGTGCTCTTCCCCCGATGAAGTTAACAATCTGAGTCACAACATCACCAACAGGGTTCATTTTTAGCACCAACTTCATTCACATTCTCAAATGCTCCTTTTATCTCAGGGCAGCAAAGTCCACCAAACACTCTTTGATAAACTCCCCATCAGAGAACGGCTTACTCGTTTCTTTTGGCAATTTTGTGTGAAATCCTAAAGCTGGTCTTGACAGTTCCACCCCTGGATGTGTAAAGGTTGGTAAAAATTTCTTGCTGCCATTACAGCTTTGCTAGCATCTCTCTTTTTAATGTGAGCTGACATCTTTCAAGGCTTGCAAAGTGAAAGTGAAGGTGCATTCACTTGCACACGTATGTAAATTTAAAGAAAAAAGTAGCAGAAATCCATGGGACAACCTGCACAATGTATATTTATTTATGTTTGAATTCTAATTTCCATTGACCTCATATGGGATGGTCAGTGACAACCAAAAGGCAAGATGTGCCGCGGTGTGTGGGTGTGTGTGTGTGTGTGGGGGGGGGGGATATAATACCCAGGTCTGCTATAAGGGCTTTTTGGATCTAGCTGCAGAGTTATGAGATAAAGTACTGTTGAGCTTTGGGAATAATCATGAGATGTCTGTGCATAATTCCATGATAGAGCTTTGGAAGAGGTGTTTCCTTAGCCCTCGAGAAGAGATGACAAAAGGGATTTAAACATGGGGTAGTCAGGGATGATTTATTGAAACAATGTCAAAGATTGTGAGGGTATATCTTAGTTAAACTGCAGGAATGTCTTAAAGACATAAAGGCCTGGGTGACTTCTAATTTCCTGCTTCTAAATTCAGATAAAACTGAAGTTCTTGTACTCGGCCCCACAAATCTTAGAAGCACAGTGTCAAACCAGATACTTACTCTGGATGGCATTACTTTGGCCTCCAGTAACACTGTGAGAAATCTTGGAGTCATTTTTGACCAGGATATGTCCTTCAATGCACATATTAAACAAATATGTAGGACTGCTTTTTTACATTTGCGCAATATTTATAAAATTAGAAACATCCTTTCTCAGACTGATGCTGAAAAACTAATCCATGCATTTATTACTTCTAGGCTGGACTACTGTAATTCATTATTATCAGGCTGTCCTAAAAACTCCCTGAAAAGCCTTCAGCTGATCCAAAATGCTGCAGCTAGAGTACTGACAGGGACTAGAAAGAGAGAGCAGATTTCTCCCATATTGGCTTCTCTTCATTGGCTCCCTGTTAAATCTAGAATAGAATTTAAAATCCTTCTCCTAACATACAAGGTCTTGAATAATCAGGCCCCATCTTATCTTAAACACCTCATAGTACCGTATCACCCTAATAGAGCACTTCGTTCTCAGACTGCTGGCTTACTTGTGGTTCCTAGGATACTTAAGAGTAGAATGGGAGGCAGAGCCTTCAGCTTTCAGGCCCCTCTTCTGTGGAACCAGCTCCCAGCTTGGATTCAGGAGACAGACACCCTCTCTATTTTCAAGATTAGGCTTAAAACTTTCCTTTATGATCAAGCTTATAGTTAGGGCTGGATCAAACGACCCTGAACCACCCCTTAGTTATGCTGCTATAGGCCTAGGCTCCTGAGGGGTTTCCCATAATGCACTGTTTCTTCTCATTCACCTTATTTACTTGTGTATACTTCACTCTGTATTTAATCATTATTATTAATCTCTGGCTCTCTTCCACAGCATGTCTTTTGTCCTGTCTCTCTCCCCTCAGCCCCAACTGGTCACAGCAGATGACTGCCCCTCCCTGAGCCTGGTTCTGCTGGAGGCTTCTTCCTGTTAAAAGGGAGTTTTTCCTTCCCACTGTCGCCAAGTGCTTGCTCATAGGGGGTTGTTTTGACTGTTGGGTTTTCTCTGTGTTATTGTAGGGTCTTTACCCACAATACAAAGCACCTTGAGGCGACTGTTGTGATTTGGCACTATATAAATAAAATTGAATTAAATTGAATCTCAATCAATTTAAAATAACGCAGTGTTTCTATTGGACTTCACTCATATCATTCAGACCAGAGTCACCTACATGTTTTAATTTTAGACCTGGATATTTGAAAGTATTTGTGAGATTTTGGGAACTTATATTCCATTTGGGATTTAAGATTATTTTTAGTTTTAATGAGTAGTGATTACCACATTTAATGTTTTATCTGGTTGATCTGAAACACAGTCAGATAAAGCAGTAAGACCTAGGGAGGTGTTAGACAAAGGCTGGACTGCTGAAATGGCCCACTGTTTGTAAGTTTGGCTGTATAGAGGCTTACTGTCCTGTATGTGTTCTCATAATCTCTCTAATCTCATTTAATCTCACCTCTGGAGTTAGCTTTTTTTTTAAACTTGTTTCATGAAGAATAATCTCTGGAGATGGGTTTTGTTTAAACATCACTCTAATAATTATTATGAAATTTCTTCTTTTTGACAACGAAGACCGACTCTGTACACAGTGATGAGGAGTTGTGGGGTTTGGTGTGGAACTGGGACAAGAATAGAAAAAGTACAAACTGTTAATCTGAAGAAAAAAAAAAGGTGTGAGTGTCTTTCAAAGAATAAAACTCTCCTATGCTTTGCCCCTTTTGTCATTTATGTCTGTTTCATGTTGTTCCAAAACCGTATGTTTTTATACCCAGGGACAGAGAAACAGGAACACTGATGGGGCTAAAAAAAATAAATAAAAAAAAATGCTGGAAATTAGTGCAACCATTCTTCACCCAGATAGCCTAGATTCAAGTGACCATGACAGCAAAGCCACCTACTGGATTGTCCTTGAGCAGGACAATAAATCCCTTAGAGGAGAGATCAATGAGTTTGGTTTCAAAGGGTTTCAACTCTCTGTGGAATGCAACAAAACAACAACAACAAACTTTCAAAAGGTCTGAAAAGAATTCAACTCACATGTTTGCTGTTATGTGGCATACAGTACCAGTCGACTGGCACTGCACTTCCAGATGAAACTTGCATTATATACAAGAACAGTGCAACATAATTTTAAGTTGCCTGACACAGTCTAATGCAATTTAACCAAAACTGTGTCTCACTAAAGAATAATTATTTGATTGTATCAGATTACAATAACACTGGATGTTTTTATTCCCTGCAGAATAAAGTCTTTTTACTCCTACTACTTACTTACTACTTATAATGCTAAAATTATTTAGATGTTACATTGAAAAGGGGATATATTACACGGTTATTACATTGTCATTCTGTGATTCAATTGAAATAAAAAACAAAACAAGAAAATTTGCTTTCAACTCAGAGATGACCTGTTGTCATCACGTCCGACGCAGTTAGAGTCTCAACATGAACAGACTCACCGAGCTTTTATTTGAATTTTAAAAGGAAACATTGTTTGTAATTGTGACAGAATTGTACAAAGCAGATGTCATGCAAAACTTTGGTGGCTCTCAAGAAAGCAGCCACAATCCTAATTTCCAGACCACACTGGCTCACGGTTGGTGTTTGAATAACAGTCTTATTTACATTTGAACTTATTTTCCTTGCACTGACAGCTTCAAGTCAGACATTCACAGATGGCATTTACAGCCTCTCTGCATTAGAGTGGTCCAACTTGGAAAAGTCAGGACAAAAACATGGATGCCCTTCAGTTCCCCCCCCAACTCCAGCCACCCAAGCCAAACATAATGCACAGTTTCCAGTAGCGGCAAACATCCATGCAGTTGCTCCACCCTTCCAAAACTACATTTAAAAAAAAGAAAAAACAAGCTCTAAGCATTCACAGTGTCGGCAGCTACTCTTGTTTTTCACTGCCCCGGGGTGTTTTATTTATTTATTCCAGAGGTAAATATCTAGCATCCATTTTTAAAAGGTACACATCAAACAGACTATCCTAAATATTATTAGCAAAGTGAAAAACTAAAACCAATAACCAAATCTTTATAGTGTTTTTAGACCCTCTCATTTAAGCTGCAGCAACACACAGACCACCTCACTGAACATAAATACAGCCTTCACAGATGGCTTCTGTTAACTGTTAAATTATATTAGGAACAAAATGGTCTTATAAATTTTGTTTTAGGCAAAAATAAAATACTGTAATTGCTTCATAAATCAAGAATGAATAACAGCATGCACCCCGTTAATTTACAGATGAAGGTGACAACGGCCATTTTCTTTTTCATATTCTACATTTATTGAAAGAATCTGTGAAGAGGAATTTCTGTGTGTGTGTGTGTGTGTGTGTGTGTGTGTGTGTGAGTGCGCATGTTTGAGTGTGTGTGTTAAAACAATTTAATGTTGCATCTCTTATTTGGTCTTAAATGATAGCTTGGTCAGGTAGAGAGAGGACCACAGGTTAGAGCCATTTTAAGTACATCACTGTGTGCTTTTGGCTTAGTGTAAGAGAGCTTAGTTTAACCCTTGCCCCACCAATTGGGGTCCCTGGAGACCCCAAAGAATAATTAAATGCATATACAAGAGTAAAATAATAATAATAATAATACAAAACCTTATTTCTTCTTAAAGCATTATTAGTTATGGTATTTAAAGAAAAAATATTTGCAAAATTACAAATAATTTGTGGGGCAACATGGTGGTGGGATGGTTAGTACTGTTGCCTCACAGCAAGAAGGTCCTGGGTTCATTTGGTGGGACCAGGTGAATCGGTGATTTTAAGTTTCCAACGGGCCTCAGACTTGGAGGTGCAAATTCTTAACCCATCTACGCCACACTGAAAAATGCCCAGTGTGAGCTGAAGGTCATGACAAAGCAGACAAAACCGCATCATCTGGAAAAACCGAGACAAGAATCACCTTGTGTCCTTATATATTATGAACAAAATCAGTGACAAATGGCAGCTCTGGCAGAAACCAGCAACCACGGAGAATGAGGCTGACCTACTGCTGAGAATGTGAATCAACCCTCACTACAGTTGTACATGGACTGGAAACAATTAAAAACACACACTACAGGCACAATAATACTCATGCTTTGCTCGGGGTATGCTGAGCAAAACATAAGGCAATGGCTCCTGGCATGTGACAGGACGAGCAAACAGTTGATCCTTTCCTTTCTGTGGTTCGGGAACAAAGGTATCACCGTTTTCAAGAAGATTTTCCAGCTGAGCTTTGGACAGTCACATCAACAGGTGTACTTTTCCTCAGGAGGATCATTGCTGTTTGGATTGGGCCTTGCAATGTAGCTTTATCAGCTCTCCTTGTTTTTGGGAATAATCAGGGCATCTAGCTGTCTCGGGTTGATCTGGTGACTTCTCTAAAGTTCTGATAACCTCCGGCATGGACAGTTCTCCATCCAGATGACAAATGCAGTGATGGCATCCGAGTTTTTCCTTTCTAAAATGGCTGACAGAGTACCTGTACCACCCTTGTTAAGATACTTTAATTCAGGACCCAGGGTAAACATCAAGTGAATAAATCATCGCAGACTTGATGGACCCCAGAACATTAGTGTTTTTAAAAAACCACTAACCAAAAATGAAATAGATAACACTGCTGTCACATCATTGGGAATAAATTGATTGACGAAATCCCAGAACAAAATAAAACAAAAACAAACAAAAAAAACACACCTATGAGATGTGATAAAAATACCCAACCTGTAGGATGAGGGTTAACATACTAACCAGATTTTAATTTAAACAAAGACAAATTTCTCAAATATTGTTGCATTTATTTTAACATGATGACTTTGTTATTGGATGCAACTACCAGATGCAGTTACTGGTTTTTGTATCCCTACATTCATAAACCCACTAAAAAAGAAGGGTAATTATTTCTCCATGTTAGCTAGATCTACAGGCTGGGAACAAGATAGCTTTCATCTCTTCTCTTCGGCTGCTTGTACAGAAATATATAATTATTGAGCAGGTAGAGGATGTCCTTCAGAAAATTAGGTCTCATATTTGTTTAGATAACTGGGTCACTCTGACAAAAAAAAGGAAAAAAAAGAAAAATCTGAAGTGTCCTGGCAGGAGAACATCCACTGTTAAGATGTAAAACTATCAGTTACATTTTATGTCAATAGAGTACAGACAGATCTATAAGTTTTTGGACATGCCAAAGTCTTCCTTTCATTTTGAGCACTGTATATACACTGCTCAAAAAAAATGAAAGGAACACAGATTTCAATGTGAGAAAAGAATCCTGCTGGATTTCTATACTGATATAAACTGTTAGGAATGAAAGGATGACACATCACTTGATGGAAATGAAAATTATCAACTACCTATTCAAAGACATCCCAGAAATCAACGTGAAAAAATGATGCAGCGCTTTACTCGACTTTGCTGAAATTTCAATGCAGCAACTCAAAATGGTACTCAGTAGTTTGTATGGCCCCCACGTGCTCGTATGCATGCCCGACATCGCCGGGGCATGCTCCTAATGAGAGAACAGATGGTGTCCAGATCTGGACCAGAGCATCATTGAGCTGTTGGACAGTATGAGGTGCAACCTGGCAGCATCGCATTGAACAAAACATAATGTCCCAGAGGTGTTCTGTTGGATTGAGGCGAGCGTGGGGGTCACAAACTGCTTGTATATTCTCATCACATTGTCATGCACCAGGAAGAACCCAGGACCCACAGCACCAGCGTAGGGTCTGTCAGTGGGTCCAAGGATTTCATGCTGATACCGAATGGCAGTCAGCATGCTGTTGCCTAGCCTGTAGAGGTCTGTGCATCTCTACATGGATATGCCTCCCCAGGCCATCACTGACATACCACCAAACCAGTCATGCTGAATGATGATACAGGCAGCATAATGTTCTCCACAGATTCTCCAGATCCTTTCATGTCTGTCACATGCGCTGAGGGTGAACCTGCTCTCATCTGTGAAAAGCACAGTGCGCCAGTGGTGGACCTGCCAATTCTGGTATTCTATGGCAAATTCCAACCGGTCCAAGACATTCACACCAGTGGCTGCTAGAGGTCATTTTGCAGGGCACTGGTAGTGCTCATGTTATGGTCCTGGCTCACTTTGACCAGCATTTTGAGTTTGCTTGGTGTTTAAATTAAGAAAAAAAAAATCTGTATAAAGCTTTAGACACAGAACACACTGATTAATCAATTGTATGTCATGCTGTAATAAGTCAGACGGATGGAAAAATGCCTGTCACGGTTGGATCTAAGAGATGATGTGAACATTCGAGTGAAGATGAGGCTGAAATTGTTTTAAAACTGAACTAATGTCACGGGAGGCTTGAGCGTGAGGACCCAAACGCAGGACACAAAGACTGAAGTGAACATAAGGTGAAAGATTGAAATTTATTCACATACTGAGATGCAATCATCAAATGCTGGTAACATTTGTAATGGTAGAGTGTCTGAAAATTCAGAGTATGAATCTTGTCATATTTTCCACTGACAGTCTCAGTGGGTTGACACAGAACTGGATCCACCTGAAGGCATTCTGGGCTCCATAATGCCTCAGAAAACTGTGTCCGCATTGAAGTCTACTTCCACCGTAGGACGGATCCAAAACAGATAAGGCTCGCAGAATCAGACGAGATCAGCCCAGTCAGGTCCAGTTTGACTTCGGTCGTTTCCCAGCTCATCCTGTCTGGATCCATTTATAATGGCTTCTGGCTAGCAGAGTTTTTCTTTAAATCGCATCAAACATTTTTATCCAGTAATGGCAGAAGTAATGAAATTCTCTATATAAGAAGTGAGTTTGTTACATTCCATCACTAGATTAAATTTTCACTGAAAGATTATTCAAACAATGAAACGGTCATAAACTGTAACAAACAGTTTTTATTTAATTTAAAAAAAAACAGTATTCACGGTGGATCAACCCTGGAATCTGTTGCTATCTGCACAACTAATATCACAGGTAAATCAGTAAACTGTCTCCGACTGTATCTCCACTTTTCTATCTTCAGTTTCTGTTTTACATCAAACTTTTATTTTTTCCATGTTGATGGCAGAGTGGACCAAGCTGATTAAAATGACTCTTTTCTGCCCTTCTGTTTTGTTTTGTTTTTAAAAAGGAAAAAATAAAACCATGACCATGATATTTTTCTTAATATTTTATTTTTTTCCCTTCTTAATATTTTGTTTTTAAGAAGGAAAAAATAAAATATTAAGAAAAACATCATGGTCCGCACTGAGGTATTCATATTCCTCAGACCACTGGATTAAAACGGAGGATCAGCTCATTATTTACCCATTGTCCTGGCGAAATGTGGTATCGGCGCTCCATTGATGATGGCTTTCTTTCTCTAGTCACACTCGTGCTTATCTCAGAGTGAACATACTCAGAGTTGATTGAACTTTGATCAGCTGTTCTGAAACAGAAAACAGAGTATAAATTTAACCTGAGAGTTTGTTGAACAAAGTAGGGCCCTGGGATAGGGTCCAACTACCAAGATAAAACAACAAGTAACCAATGGAGCACAGAGAGGAGGACTAAACACGATTCTAAAGGACCGCAGGGAGGCTAGACTAACTAAAATACAGACTCAAAAATATAAACAGTTCTAAGCACTAAGAGAAACCAGAATACCGAGGTAGTAAGAACTCAAGACTAAACATGGAGAGATTACTAAAAACAACCAAACTCACAACCAAGATCAAAACAGAGGATGCCGAATAATCAACAAAAATTAAAAGTACAAAAACACAAAACTGAGGGTTCAAAAACCCAGGACCATGACGATTCCATCATTGTTCCATGGCGTTGATTCCTGTGTTCATGGGAACTCTGAAAAGAGATTTGAATGCAATTGAGGGAGGTCAGAAAGATAGCAAAAACCTTTGATTTTCAGGAATTCAGTTCAGATTACTGCAAAGCAAACAAAAGGACTCATGCTGGATGAAGCAGAGTGACTACTGGAAAAAGCGGTACATACAAATCCTCAGTTAGTGGGGATGGGGTGTTTTTAAACTCACTTAAGCTTACCAAAGACAGGTTAAACACTGAAGCACCACGTTTTGTACTGCTTTGGTACTTTGAGTGAAAAAAAAGCGCAAATTAGAAGTTATAGTTGATTTAATTGATCTAATATGAAACACAAACTGCACTGATGTGCAAACCTCTTAGGAAAAAAAAAAGCAGAGTGATTTATGTACAGTATAATCTAGCTAACTTTGCACAGTGTTAAATTAATTATCCTCTCTTGATATACAGTAAAGAGAAAACTGAAACAAGAACAGGAAGAATAAGATTATTCATCACCCAAATGTCCATTTTTTTTCTGCGCTTCGGCAGATATATTAGCCATGGCGCTGCAGGATAAAATCCCTTTCAAATTTATTGATATATCAAACAGAAACTGTGCAGCACTTGCAGCATGGATGTGACAGTTAGTACACTGTACATCATATGGCTTATGTATTAAATGCCTCCTCGTGATTTGTATGTACTAGTGTTAAACCTGCATTCTGCCAAGCGAGCGCTAAATTGCAGAGAAGGTCACCCTGCTGACTTTTGGATCTGGAAACAAATGTGAACAACAGAGAGCAATTTGAGTTCAAATTTCTGGCCCCATTTCTTCTGAGATTGTGATGCATTTATCTTACGTTTTCTTTTTATCTCCTTTTTTATTATCCATTATTTTTTCTTTTTATGCTCATCTTTTGTTTGTTTCAAACCACTTCTTGACAAATCATTTTGAAGTGTTTTGGGAGTAGATTTCATCAATTTGACTTGACTTGTGGATATGTAGCTCTGCAGGCTGCATTTAGCTCTCCAAGCTAGAGTGAAACATTTTATCAAGGGATAAGAGTGCACAAGTATAAACTCAATTGTGAAATTGCTTCCATTGGATCTTTTTCTCTCCAGCTATGAAAATTAACACAGTCTCATGAGAAAGGATGAACATGGATACCGATCAAGTTCTTTCAACACAAAATATTTTTACATGCAAAAGAAAAAATACAAAGTTAGGAGACTTTAGTCAGCTCAGTGCCAGGTTCTATTATAAGTACTGTTCAATTCAATTTTATTTATATAGCGCAAAATCACAAAAAACAGTCACCTCAAGGCGCTTTATATTGTAAGGTAAAGACCCCACAATAACACAGAGAAAACCCAACAGTCAAAACGACCCCCTATGAGCAAGCATTTGGCGACAGTGGGGAGAAGAAAACTCCCTTTTAACAGGAAGAAACCTCCGGCAGAACCAGGCTCAGGGAGGGGCAGTCATCTGCCGCAGCTGGTTGGAGCTGAGGGGAGAGAGACAGGACAAAAGACATGCTGTGGAAGAGACAGAGATTAATAATAACTAATAATGTAATATCTATAAGCAGCTTTAAAATGAATTTGTACAGAGTAGAAGTGAAAAAAAAAAATTAGGGGTGATTTCAATCTGCCACGCGTTAAACAGGATTCTTCCGTCACAAAGCCAGCTTGCAGTGTTAACGGTACACATGTTGTAGTCTGTGTAGTGGAGAGGTCAAGTTATGAATCGCTAACATATTGTTGTGGTTCCTTTTCCCGCATCTAGCTGTCTCCTGCTTTTGCTCTCTTTCTCTCCCTCATCTGTGTCTGTGGAAAGTGTGAGTGGAACTAACCAGTTTGTTCCACAAATGGGCGTGGTCCATGGAGGATCCAAGCAGGCACACCTGTTTCCCCATCTTCAGTCACAGCCAGTGAAATAGGTGGCAGGTATTTACTTACCTGCTTGTCCTGTAATCTTGCGCCTGTACCTGCCTGCTCGCCTCCTCTTCCTCCTCCTCTTCTTAATGAATCTGATGGGTGTGCCTGCTGGGACACTAACCTGATCTCTCTGGAAAGCATACTTACTTTGAAGACTGGAAACTGAGAACCAATCCCTTCTCAAGGAAGGTGGACAGAGACCTGTGCTTGGAAAAACTCTGCAGACAAACACCTCTTTTCCACTAGTACCTACTTGGCTCAACTTGAATCAGTTATACATGTACTCTACTTGATTTTGTTTGTTTTTTCATTATAATTGAGTACTGCCTCAGCAACATAGCCCAAAAGTCCTGCAACGTCACTTGTATACGACACAAACAGTTGCTTTGTCTAGCTTCCTCTGGATTCTGCAATCAGCCACAAGGCACAAAAACGTCTGTGTTGATTAGTGTGTTGAATTTTCCCTTCTGCCGGGTTTCAAAAACATTTTTGTGAAAGAGTTGCTCTCATGACTCATTGCCTGACCAGTCAGTGGCACGCGTTCTGTTGACGTGACATTTTCGACGCGACTCAACTCACTTGGAACCCCAGCTGAGTAGGTACTAAAAAGTACCTGTACTAGGTACTATCAACTAACGGAAAACCCTAAAAACTGAGTCAGTCGAGTTGAGTAGGTACTAGTGGAAAAGTGGCAATAGTAATTGCTCACATTAATTTCTAGTCTTCAGAAAGTTCCAGAAGACTAACCTGTTCTGAGCATTCTGTTTTAAAGAATATTCTAGAAGACTTACCTGTTCATGTGAAAATCTTCTTACAAGTGTTTGACATCCGGCTTTTAAAGATCCTTGGCTACTTGTTCTAAAATTTGCTCATTAAACCTTGAGAAACTGCATCCTGAGTGGCCTGTCTCTGAGTGCTCCTGGAGTACCATGGCACATGATAATGGAATTGCAGTTATTTCCTGTACTTATCAGCAAGACTTGGTTAGTCGATTTAAAGAAACTAAAGTGTTCTATAAAACAGGAACCCTGAGGTCTTTCACAAAAAAGTCATTTTATTACATGATTCTCCTTTATGTTTAACATTGCAAATAAACACAGACGCTATTTGAGGAACAAAACAAAAACCATAAGTGCCAAGGGGGTGACCAGACTGACAGGTCATTGCATCTTCATGGTGTTTACTTAGACTCCTGCTCGGGTTGCAGTCTGCAGACTTCACCAAGTGAATTGCTCACGTCATGCCAATATTGGTGCCAAATCCGTTCCCTCCTCTTTTTCCTTAAATGTCCTGTTTGCTTCAAAAGCTAAAAAGAAGAAGAAGAAGCAGAAGAAATTATTCTAAAATTAATCTAACGATAATATACACTATATGGTCAAAACCACTGGGCCACCTATACATTACACCTATAGGAGCTGCTTGGGCACAAAGCTCCTGGTGCACAGTTTTGGGGTTTTTTTTTTGTGCTGATGTTAATGCCAGAGGAGGTTTGAACTTTGCAGGCTTTGGGTTAGCAGAGCATTGGCAACGTTTACTCACTATGCACCTCAGCACTCAACAATTCTGCTTTGTAAATCTTTGAACTTTGGAATATTACCAATTAAAGGATATTTAAGAGGGAAGCAATTTCACAAACTGTCTTATTGCAGAGTTGCCATCCTATCAGTACCAGTGAGAGTTCTTTAGAACCAATTCTTCCATGAGGTAGGCTTATTACCTCTTACAAAATGAGCCATACAAAAAATTTAAAAATGTCTTTCAGACAGAGGCAAGAGTCTTAACCAAACTAAACAGTAACTAACCAAATCAAAACTAACAGATGGAGAAGTTTAGCTGTTAAGTATTTTTTGTCAGACAAACTGAAAAGAACCTAAACAAGAAGCTACTAGCATCCCCATAATCTTCAAGTAACACCATATCCAGGCGCTACATCCTACCAAGAAGTACTTGGTCTCAACTGCACAAAGACCAAAGTAAAGAAGGCTGACACAATACCACCACCAAATAAGGTGCACAGATGGAAGTGAGATTTACTCCAAAGCATTTGAAATTGCTGTTGCATCACTAATGGATACAAGGTTCCACTGTTGGCAGTATAGGAGCAGCACTCGCTTCAGCTGTTATTATCAAGGATGAGTAGTCCGTGTCTATGATTTACATGTTTCATGTTCCTGCATATACTCCACTACTTGGCTAGCCAGCAAAGGCCTCAAAAACAAGATGACAGAAAGACGCTATAGTAAGGCCCACACCATGGCTCAAAGACTCATGGCAGTAACTCAAAAGACAGTTGAATGCATCATACTAAGTCAGAATTTGGGAAAGATGGTTTCCCCATAACCCCATTCACAATGTTAATACAATTCTTTGAAAAAGGATATTATGCCAAGTACTTTATGTTAAAATGTGAGACCAAGGAGTCCTGAGTTCCTGCTTTGGTGAAGAAACAGAAAATGAAATAAAATAAAATAAATAATAAGTCCCAGCACCTCATTTGCGGTCATGTAATTCTATGGCGATCAGATTATTGGTAGGAGGATTAAGAGCCAAGGTTGAATTAACCACAATACAGTTCACACTGCAGAGTCCCTCTGAGCCATTTTTGCTCTCGGTGCACAAAAAGGCAGAATAATAATGTATGATATTACCTCTATTTACCAGTGCATAATTGCACACCTTTTGGCTATATTATACAATGCAGACAAAATGAAATTCAATAAAACAGCTCCTCTGAATGCTTGAGATGAATGAAGAGAAGCTCATTAAATTTATCTAAACTAGAGGACCAAATTCTGTCTGCTAATTAATGGAGCCCACGAGTAAGTGTTCCACCTTTCTGACATACTGGAATAAAGAAAAGCAAACACTGCAACATGGAAATGCATGCAAAAAGTATATTCAATTTATTAGTCTTTTTGAAAAATACATTTGGGCCAGCTGGAGCCCTTAGATGGGATTGCTTTGGTAATAGCTCTTCACAGTGCCATGCAAAAGTTGTTCTGGGCCTAAACTTTTGCATAGTACAGCACATTATGTACATTATCCTCTGTGAAATCATGAGAACAATATTTTGTAGAGAATCTCCTGTATCAAATTCTATTTTTTTTAATATTTTAGTGCATTCCACTTCTTGCCAATGCCGAACACTGTGTACTATTCATGAAAAAGTTTTTAAGATGTATATTTTACAGGCACAGCAGCTGTCAGTCAGTGTGAAGTTGTCTCTCCTTGTAACCTCGCAGTGAACACATGGCGTTTTCAATTATAGTCATCCTCATCAAATGTGGTCTGTTTGATTCTTGTGGTTCGATATCATGGTGCCTGAAGCACTCGCATTAAAAGCAGAACATCCTTTCCTCCTGCTTTGCAGTAGCAGTTTTGAGGAAGAAAGTTTGTGTGTTTATGTCGTCTGCGCAGTGGATAACAAGTAACACAGGTGGGAGGAAATACGGTCCACTGCTATAGTGTGAAAACAATTTCTCATCGGTTATAGTGTGGGATGTTACCAAAGCAAATTACCTTCATTAAAAATATCAGTTTTCTTCCACTCATCCAATTCAGGGTCACGGGGTTGCTGGAGCCTTTCCCAGCCGCCACGGGGCGAGAGGCAGGGTACACCCTGGACAGGTCGCCGGTCTGTCTTTGGGCTAACACAGAGAGACACACAACCATTCACACCTACGGGCAATTTGGAGTCACCAATTAACCTAACCCCACTAAGTATTTGGACTGCAGGAAGAGGTCAAAACCCACGCAGACACGAGGAGAACATGAAAACTGCACACAGAAAGGCCATGGCCAGATGGCGGATTCGAACCCAGGACCTTTGTGCTGTGAGGCAACAGTGCTAGCCACCGCACTGATTTGAAATAATTAAATTAATGAATTAAAAAAATTAAATAATAAAAGAAACACAAACCTTTGGAATTAAACCGTTCTCTGCTAGTGACAGACTATAATAATATGCTAAAATATTCAAAATTTAGTCCTTTCAAAATCATTCCTGCATGCCTGTGTGCCTTAAAGTTTTTGTTTGTTTGTTTTTTAAAATCTTAATAATAATAATAATAATAATAATAATAATAATAATATCCTACACATAAGGCCTGGCAAGCAAATGCTTTAAGGAATTAAATCACCTTACTGACAAGAGAGTGTTTGTAATGTGTGCATGTTGTGTTTTTAATGCAATCCATTATTGCAGGTGTGACAAAGGGACAAACTGATCAAAAAGGAGAATAATTGTTCAAAAAAATTTCACAAGAACGAAACAGAAGAAAAAAGCTAAAAAAGAGAAAGTCTTTCCTTAGCGTAAAAATTCCACTAGTTTGGATCTTAAAACAAATCCCGTGAGAATTGGTGAATTGCTTCCATTTCCAGCAGTTTGTAGCACGTCTCCTCCATCATCACAACTATCAATTTTTGTTGTTGTTGTTACAGCAAATGTAGGTCATGGAAGACCACACAAAAAGGCAGACCTCATATAATTCACATGGAAACTTTTATGATATTATTGCAAATGTTTAATTCAGTTCAGACAGGGCCAGCTGTAGATCATGCACCGATTAGCACAGTAAGTAAAAAGAGAGAATTTAAAAATAATTCCCCCCCTCTTTTAGACACCTGCTCTACATAACTATAATGCTGGGAAGGTCTAGGTTTTTTTGTGTTTGTTTATTTTTTGTCGTCTAAACATGTTTTTAATTTTATTTAATTATTTATATTCTAGGCGAAAATGTGCAGAACAGAAACAATAACAGAGCTCCGCAGTGCAGCAACTTGTAGTTTAAGGTTTTCCCTTATTAGGTAACAATCATAACTGTCAGCTCTGTGAGATAAAAAAAAAAAAATTCATAGTATGATATCATTTTAGAATTTCAGATTGGTGAGAGAAAAACACATTTGTTAGCTAATGATTCAGGAGTGAGCAGTTTTGCTTTGGGGCCACTGTGGATCCAGAGGCATGCTGGTTTACATTCAAAGTTTCCAATCAGGGGCTAACTTACACTCAGGGTTCAAGGTGAATGTAATTATCTATAATCAGCTGCTTGGTGGGATGGAAAATGTGCTAAAAGCAGTGCTCAGGTAGCGATCATTTGCACATTTTTTTGAACGCTTTGTCGGGTTTTCTTCAATAACACTTGTGGTTCCATTTACTAAAACCGCAACCATTAGCCTCAGAGCTGTGACATGGTTGCAATAATTTTATTGTTTGGGCGCCCAACATCTGTCCAGCTTCAGAGACAGCAACAGATGTATGCATTTTACATTTTCTCCCTGAAGTCTGAAGACATCAAACTGTTTCACTGTCAGGCAGTTTGTGGAAATGGTGTCAAATCTGGGCAACCCAAATTGGGAAAAAATGGAAACACTCGTGACAGGAAAAAGAAAAGAGAACAGTCAGAAATGTGTCCAAATCTAGACTGACAGACAGACAAAGATTACCAGGACCATCAAATGCTCTTGTTGAATGTGCGCCATTTATTAGTGTGTTCCAGTGTGCAGCTTTTCACACAGCAACCAAAGCACACTCAACACAGAAATCACCACATCACGCATCACCTCAGATAGGAAGAAGGAGAAAAGTCAAAACTGCATCTGGTTTCTGAATCAGTGGTTTGAAAAGTGGTAGCTCCAGTGGTAACTGCTATTATTAAGGTTTGCTGGTTGAAGGCAAAGAACAGGCATGTGGTGCAAGATTGCAAAAAGATACAATATGGAAAACTGCTACTTGGAAACTTTTAAATATAAAAAATAAAATACTAAAAATAGTAAAAATGCAAAAGGTTTATGGCAGAAAACATCTATATGCTAATCAGCTGGTGCCAACCTACACATAGCTCATGCAATGCTACTTTGTACCTCAAGAGGGCATTTCCTTTTATACAGCCTATGTTTTCACCCCTCACTAATCACGCTGAACAGTAAGCAGCACAGGTAACAGTGGCTGAAGCTCCTGACAAGCAAACATATGAAAGCAGGAGGAACAGAGCCCCGTCTGAGGCCTCTTTCTTTACTACAAAATAGAATTTTGTCTTATCCAGGTACCTTCAGGGTTAACTTTTCTAAACTACCAAGGTGGATCACCACTTACCTATTACCGTGGTAACCTCTGCCGCAGACCTACCCTGCTCTGGAGCAGGTTAACTTAAAGATTAGAGATCAAAAAGTGTGACCAATCAATTCTCCAAAAACAGCATCATCATCATTCCTGGAAGATTGGGCCTTTGTGCATGGATACTAGCCTGTTAACTGGCAAGGGCCATCTTTCCGAATTTGAAGCCTCATAGCCTCACAGTAACGCTGCAGTCCGCCCTTACGTTGCTTTTATTTGACAGACTAGACCCTCAGAATTGGATTGACACCTCATTTGGCCAATCATGTTATAAATAGGCTTTTCCAGAGCCAATAATAAGCAGACAGCATCATGTGACTTCTCTGGACCTGCCCCAAATGTTCTCCAATCGTTCTGATTGGTCAACTCTAATCAACTCATCAAAAACAGGCTTTATTTATTCAATGAAGTGACTAAATGACTCATGAGAGCGGATTATTATTTTGTTAGAGGACTTCGTTGATTGGACCGGTTG
Organism: Pterophyllum scalare; assembly: GCA_024447675.2. NCBI lineage: Eukaryota > Metazoa > Chordata > Actinopteri > Cichliformes > Cichlidae > Pterophyllum > Pterophyllum scalare. The sequence goes on from JAMQGT020001888.1 coordinate 70,777, forward strand.
TATCGCAGATTCTCACAAACGAACAGCTGTTACTCTGAAGGCGATTCATTCATGACTGAAAATAGAGGGGGGGGGGGTTGTGAATGAAGGCCCAACATTTTCCTTCTTGTACAAATTAGGGAAACCTCTGATTTACATGTATATAATTTCGTACTATCAGTACATTTGTGTATAGCAGAGGATTCCTCAGTGTAGTATCTTTGATTAGAGCCTCATTGATGACTGTATGTTGAACCATTGAGGAGTTACAGCCATTTGAAGTTTGCATATCACAGGCTGGCTCACATGTGGCACAAGCAAATCCTACCCTGGAGATCAACACACAAAAACCTTTACAAAACAGTAGGTTTTTGTGCTATCTTGATAAAATTTGAAATACACGTTAAAAAGACTTCATTCTACAGCTTCGTTATATTTTCCAGTCCATACCTTCTACACTCAGTGTGTGGTTGCATGAAAACAAACATGAAAAATCTAGGCGAGGCAAAAATTGCCTAATTTTTCTGTGTTCCAAACTTAATAGCTACAAACTTATTACAGTTACAGCATTTTTGACTGCAAAAATGAAAAATATAGCTTGTCTTCTTCACAAAGAGACCAAGCTTTTGCATGTACTCCAAAGAGTCCAGGAACAGCAGCTAATGAAGCTGGTATGCTTTTTCAGGCGTTTTTGTTGATTTTGGAGTGGCCAGTTAAGCGGCTAGAAGAGTCTAAAATTTTTCAGTAGTGTCTAAAGTCTTTGTTTTTCCCCGATGAGCATCATTAATATATATATATATATATATATATATATATATATATATATATATATATATATAGCTTTATTCCTTAATGTTTTATGCTCCTGAAACAGGACACCTGTTTGTAATTGTGGGCTTTATATGACATTTGCACTTAGTCTGAACCTACATTTAGACTCCACTTTTATATTTATTCTTTAATTGCTCTCAGACCATTAAACACCACTGAGGCTGCAGTTAAAAGAATAAAAATCACAACTGTCTTAAGCAAATTTAAACATTAATTTAACAGAATAATAGTCATAATCCATCAGGTTCTCCAGTGTCTTAATGATAGTTATGATTGATAAGTCTGCATTTTTGCCAGCTTTTCTTCCTGCCTTCAAATAGGCTAAACTTTATTAATATAGTAACTCTTATTCACTCTTCAGTCTTACTGAGCAAAACATTTAAAGTGTGCAGACATTTATACAAGGCTTTTAAAATTAAACTACCATGCACTGCTTGTCTTCTCACTCATATCATTGATTTGTTTGTAGCAGCTGTCGTGCTTTCAGCCTGCACTGTGTGTGTAACCTCCTCATATTTGTTTCACATGAAATAGTCTCCAAAATCAGTCACTCTGTTGCCAGTACATTGATCCATGTTTATGATTGGTCAGAATCTTCCTCACTCGGTGACACACCTGCTGAATGGTTCATTTGAAGAGTTTCAGTCAGAATTTAGAATGCAGCATAGCACAAAACCCGCACCAATCAAGGTTATGAATTATCTTTATATGCCGTCTGACAGTCAACTCATCTCTGTGCTTGTCCTGTTAGACCTCAGTGTAGTGCTCACTGCTGTTCATAAGAAAAAGTCTGATGAATCCAGTTTTCAGATTGCATTAGTCAGTGTTTAAGCTCTGGTGCTCCTCATTTTAGAAATCAACTGCAAAATCCTTCCATAGTGATGGGATGCACTGTGCCGAGGCTTCGGCGCATGTGTCAACAAATCCAGGAAGTCTTTTATGAAGCACGTATCGTGGCTTGCTTCTTTAAGGGCAACATCACTGATGTCTGAGGCCTCTTCGGTTCAGGATGTGGTTTGAGTGTTTGTGTAGTTTATGCACATATGCTGTATAAAGCACAGTCCATCCCTGCAAAATTTTTGTCTTAGTATTTGTGTTGGAATTTTGCCGATTTGCCTGTGACACAGATGAGCTTGTTTTCACGGAGCCGTTCTCTGCATGGCAACACTTTGAGCTGATCTCTCCCAGTAAGGTATTACGCATAATATGCCTGTAAATAATGAAACTGTGTTACCACTATAATATTCACAACGTTTTTTTTTTTCCCTCAGTCCAAGGTGAAGTGTTAGTTGTGTGCCAAGCAACTGGGGTACAACAATAACACCTCATCTATGGGTATCATGTAGGCAGAAGTGCATATTTGCTGTGGGACAGCTGTGCACCCTTTCCTCCTCAGTGCCATGTGAAAGGGTTTTCTCCAAAGGTGGAGAGGTTTCCAAAAACATAATGATAAAAAAGAAATCGACTGAGTCCAAGCACAGTGGAAAAATATTATTTCTTAATAAAAATAAATAAAGTCACCATCACCCCTATGTTCATAAGCACAGTCGCTCCCCCATCTTTTGAAAACACTGCAACAGTTTTAGCATAACTGAGTAAATCAGTCCTGTTGGATTTATTGAAACACTGACGGAAATCATACTGACAAGATTTCTGACACTGATGGCCGCTCCATTACCATCACCCACACACTGATCAAAAACAGATTAGATGTTTGAATGAACCACACAAAATCAAATTAAGGTGTTTTTATTATATTCTTGGCCCTGCTGAGGTCATCATAAAATGACAATAAAAGTTTTGTACCCCGGGGGGGGGGGGTGCATGTGATGACTTGAGAAGTAACTTGATGGAAAGCTTCAAGGCTTCATGAGGAAGTTCTGGAAGACTAAAATCACTTTTAAAACCCTTTAAGAGCCCCCCCAAAATGCGCGCGCGCGCACACACACACACACACGCACACCAACCCCCAACTCCTGCTGAGATCACAGTTGTTTGCTCAGAACTCTTGTTGTGTCACTGTTCGTCTGTACATGGTGACCCTGCTGACATTAGGAACATGTAATGTCATTGTGTTTCTTTCACTCACAATTATTCATTTTACTCATTTGATTACATCTTTTAATTCTAAATAATGCATTTGTAACAAAATTGCCATTAGGAAAATCCCATGTGTGAATGTACTTTATCAGCAGTCAGCAGGTATGAGCTTGGGAATTTCAGCCTCTTTGATAAACCATAACTAAACCCATGGAACATGACAATATCAACTGTGGCTAATCCTACACTGCAGCAATTTTTATTTTACCATGCCTTTATGAAACAAACTTCATACTGTTACTTTCAGAAACTTTTTGATTTGAGGTAGCAATTATGGATTACAGCAGTGACTGTTTTGAATAAATTAATCAAGCATTTTGTTTCCTTTATTTGCAGTCTTTTGAAATCTGACACTATATTTTCTTTTTAATTATTTAACAAGTTATTAAAGTAGTGTTGTTAAATGTGGGGTTTGCACTGTCACTTGCACAGAACAAGCATTGTGAAGGTGTTGTATGTCATAGCATCTTGCACTCTAATCAGAATGTTTGCAAACCAATCAATAAAAAAAGGAAACTTCTTAGATAATGAAAATCAGCTTCAGTCTTTTGTAAAAGAGTTCAAACACCCAAATATAAATTGTAATGATCTATTGGTGTAAACTATTAGCCGCGCATGTATCTAAATCAACATTTATTGAACGTCACATCTTCATAGAAGTCGGGCTTTATAAAATCAGAAGCTTCTCTGGTGATGGTACTCTGGGGTGCACCCAGTCAACTGTCTCCACTGCAAAGGGAGAAAGTTTACATATCTTGTAAAGCACCGGTACAAACAATAATAAATTACCATCTTTCTGGCTCGTGCGGGAAAAGAAGCAGACACAATTTAGTGACCTTTTGAAGCATGCGTGCCGTTAACTTTGAGGCTTTACAGGATAAGTTTTTGTTAAGTTCTTGTATATGAATTATGTGATAAGCGTGAAAAAAAAAAAACAGATAAGCAGACATTTATTTGTATGAAAATGCCATGAAATTCAATTAACTAAAAGAGCTCAAAGTTCAGCTTCAGGGCTCCCAGGTTTTTCTTTTTACATCTAATCTCAAAGGTGTAAAGAAAATACTTCCGCTTGGTAAAGGGGCACATTCCTGTAAGGACACACACACACACACACACACACACACACACAGATAAAAGCCAGAATGTTTATGGATGATACAATCTCAGCATGATTGAGCCATAGGTAAGGAGGATTTAGAAAACCTCAATTAGGCGCGGTGCATTGTGGGATGATTCCGTGGGGAGAATTGCATTTCTGGAGGAAAGCTAATGCTTTTTCACAGTTTGTCACAAATATAGGGGAGGAAAGAGCAAAGAGGTGGGCCCTGATGCCGCTTGTTGGCCTCAATCATCGTGGGTGATTGGGAGACAGGATGATGGAGAGCTTGCAGCAGAGAGTCCTTCTCCTTCTCCACTCATCGTTCCTCCAGATTCATTTGTACGTGTCAGGGACATTCAGTGCTCTGAGTAGGCTGAATAGATGTATAAACGCAGGTGTACAAAAAGCAATTTAGTTTGCATTTTGTAATATCGCTGCAGTGTAGTCTAAGTGTCCTGTCAATACTGAGAGGAGTAATAAAGCTAAACTGACAAGAGAAAGTGAATTCACTGTGCACGGCAACCCCAATAACCTGAATGTGCAGCACATTTTAAACATTATGTTCTGTAATGATTGCCTAATTTTGTAGAACAAGGTGGTCGCATGCCTAATGGAATACAATCAGTACACAAAATGTTGCTACCAGAACAGAACTAGCACAGACAGTGACCTTGGTACTTACCGGGGAGAGAGCAGCAGTGAGTGGAATACACAAAACACCCAGTCACTCTGCAGCTAATGAGAGAGTGCATTGCTCAGCCTTATCTTCCTAATTAATGATTGAGACATGTCTTGTCAGGTCCTCGTGGATTTATGCGTGTCAGCTCTCGGAGCTGGCACTCTTCCGTTCCCGAACAGTAGTGGGACTGTAAGTCGGAAACAAAAACAATTACCAGGTGAGAGTTTGTGATGTGTAAAAATATTTTCCCACTGAAGTGCAAATTTGTGAGTTGATTAACATTGTGTGAGCACAGCATTTGCATCTTTGTATTTAGTTCATTAAGGTTTGCATATCCCAATCGCAGGAGAGGCAGCGCTTGTAAACAAACGCCACATGGACTAAACAAGGATCTTATTTATTAACGACTATTAATCTAGAACTAGGGCTGAGCAGCAGGGGATCTCAGAGCAAATCCAGCTCTGGCTGCTGATTAGTGATGATAAAATTTCCGCCGTTAACGGGCCTTGTGCTACAGCAGCCATTTTGACACATAACAGAGTAAACATATGTGCAATTGATAAAATTGATTGTGTTCCCATTCGTTTCACTGTGTCACTATCATTCCAGTGACTCATCCTGGACTATACCAGGTCCCTGAACCATCTAAATGGAAGAGGGCTTTATTGATGCGACTAATTATACCTGTGTTTACCCTGCAATGACACACCAAAATGGTAGCCATAAGCACACCCTATTAACTTCTTGTTGGTTTTCTAATGGGATAGAAAAGAGACTGAATTATTCTAAATGATTCTGTTGTACACATAGAAAGTCATCCGGGTAGCCAATACAGACTAAGCTGAAGGCATGAATGCT
>JAMQGT020001890.1:0-28798 GCA_024447675.2 Pterophyllum scalare
AAGTATTCAAACCCCTTTAAATTTTTCACTCTTTGTTTCATTGCAGCCATTTGATAAAATCAAAAATGTTCATTTTATTTCTAATTAATGTACACTCAGCACCCCATCTTGATAGAAAAAAACAGAACTGTAGAAATTTTTTCAAATTTATTAAAAAAGAAAATCTGAAATATCACATGGTCATAAGTATTCAGACCCTTTGCTCAGTATTGAGTAGAAGCACCCTTTTGAGCTAGTACAGCCATGAGTCTTCTTGGGAATGATGCAACAAGTTTTCCACACCTGGATTTGGAGATCCTCTGCCATTTTTCCTTGCAGATCCTCTCCAGCTCCGTCAGGTTGGATGGTGAACGTTGGTGGACAGCCATTTTCAGGTCTCTCCAGAGATGCTCAGTTGGGTTTAGGTCAGGGCTCTGGCTGGGCCAGTCAAGAATGGTCACAGAGTTGCTCTGAAGCCACTCCTTTGTTATTTTAGCTGTGTGCTGAGGGTCATTGTCTTGTTGGAAGGTGAACCTTTAGCCCAGTCTGAGGTCCTGAGCACTCTGGAAGAGGTTTTCTTCCAGGATATCTCTGTACTTGGCCGCATTCATCTTTCCTTCAATTGCAACCAGTCGTCCTGTCCCTGCAGCTGAAAAACACCCCCATAGCATGATGCTGCCACCACCATGTTTCACTGTTGGGATTGTATTGGGCAGGTGATGAGCAGTGCCTGGTTTTCTCCACACATACCGTTTAGAATTAACACCAAAAAGTTCAATCTTCATCTCATCAGACCAGAGAATCTTATTTCTCTTAGTCTGGGAGTCCTTCATGTGTTTTTTGGCAAACTCTATGTGGGCTTTCATATGTCTTGCACTGAGGAGAGGCTTCCATCGGGCCACTCTGCCTTAAAGCCCCGACTGTTGGAGGGCTGCAGTGATAGTTGACTTTGTGGAACTTTCTCCCATCTCCCTACTGCATCTCTGGAGCTCAGCCACAGTGATCTTTAGGTTCTTCTTTACCTCTCTCACCAAGGCTCTTCTCCCACCATTGCTCAGTTTGGCTGGACGGCCAGGTCTAGGAAGAGTTCTGGTCGTCCCAAACGTCTTCCATTGAAGGATTATGGAGGCCACTGTGCTCTTAGGAACCTTGAGTGCTGCAGAAATTCTTTTGTAACCTTGGTCAGATCTGTGCTTTGCCACAATTCTGTCTCTGAGCTCCTTGGGCAGTTCCTTTGACCTCATGAATCTCATTTGCTCTGACAGCACTGTGAGCTGTGAGCTCTTATATAGACAGGTGTGTGCCTTTCCAAATCAAGTCCAATCAGTTTAATTAAACACAGCTGGACTCCAATGAAGGAGTAGAACCATCTCAAGGAGGATCAGAAGAAATGGACAGCATGGGAGTTAAATATGAGTGTCACAGCAAAGGGTCTGAATACTTATGACCATGTGATATTTCAGTTTTTCTTTTTTAATACATTTGCAAGAATTTCTACATTTCTGTCAAGATGGGGTGCTGAGTGTACATTAATGAGAAATAAAATAAACTTTTTTGATTTTAGCAAATGGCTGCAATGAAACAAAGAGTGAAAAATTTAAAGGGGTCTGAAAACTTTCCGTACCCACTGTACATACACACACATTCACATATATTTACACGTATATACACATACACTAATACACACAATCTTGCTGTGGTTTGTGGTAATCTGTGTGTGTGTGTGCCTCTGTAATGGAACATACTCAATAATGAGGGCAAGAAGCTGAGGCAGATCCAGAGGCAAACAGGGAAAGACCCAGGGACCCGGTCCATACACGGCCCATCGGGAGCTCATAAGACCCAAGGCCACACATCTTGATGGCGAACGCGCGCACACCCCAGAGGAGGAAGGAGGGAGACCCCAGATGGAGCCTCCATGGTCAAGAGCCCAGAGAGCCAGAGGCAATGAGCAGCCCACACCTGCCGTAGGCCAGCCCCCCCAGCACAGGCCAAGAACATGGCCCTGAAGACCCATGTGCCCGAGAACCGCCTGACACCCAGCAGAGCACCCCAGCACAGAAGTGGCCCGAGTCACCCCCAGGCCACGGCCGCCAAGGGAGCGAGCCAAAAGCCATGCCAAGACATCCAGCCACGCACCCCAGGACCCATAGGCACCCACATCCCAGGGTTGGCAGTGACAATTAGAGCAGAAGGGAGCGGTAGGGACGGGTAACTCCTGCCCTCCGCAACCGTGTCCCACAGGTGCCAAGGCTCAGTAAGCCATACATGCACACACACACACGCCAAAATATAGTCATATAGAAATACACATTCATATATGCCAGTCACACATTCATGTACACACACACATGGGCCTTACATGGACACTAAGTGTGGGAAAGCGGGTACTAGCACAGAGCCAGTGGCAACCCGGGGAAGCAGCTAACCCAGTCCCAAACCACTAGCCAGTCCCTATCCCAGGCAGGGTGCATGAAACCCGCCCACCCCCTCCTCCCACTCTACTTGGTTGGGGTGATGTGCTGGGTGTATGTAAGTGTATGTAGTGGGAAGAATGTGTGTGACTGTATGTAAGCTACAGTGCTATTAAAATTGGAGGGACAGATATAACATGAGCACTGAGCAACAGCCCCCCCCCCAACAAGGTCCTCTGTGCCTAAGATATAAATATAAATTGAGGAGCAGGCAGCAATGAAGACATAAGTGGGGTCATCTCAGCAGGGTCAGGATATATATGACAGGGAGGTAGAGGACTACCCCCAGAGGAAGAGAGCCAGCTAACTACTGGCTCACTAAACACCCCAGTTCCCTACACCCAACCGCAGGGCAGGGAAGGCAGGTCCAGGGCCTGAAGCGGCCACACACCCCAGGGCACCACCGTGCTCAAGGCCAGCACCCTACTACCCACACTGCAGACAAACACGACACAACCATACCCACACACAAAAGACAACAAACATCACATACATGCACACACACCCAAGACTACAACAAACATCACACCCACATTCACACACACAGTGGTCCTGAGTCCAGGACCAACCTTGTGGGAAACCACTGCCCCCTGCACTCTGAGCGCCCCACCTCCCTCACAGGACATGTGGGCACCCAAGAATCCCGGAACGCCGGCCAGACATCCCAGAGGCGGGCCAACCCACCCCACATAGCGGTGCGCCCGAGGGGGTGCAGACCACTCCAGTGCAGGGAGGGGCCCAACCGGGAAACGGGCAACCCCAGGCACCAGGGCCCCAGACCCCGCACCCTGACCTCTGCAGAGGAGGCCGGCCATCCGGCCTGGACTGCCAGCACCCACCACGCCAGGCACCCCAGCCCCCACACCTCAAGACCATAAGAGCATCCATCCAAGCCCCCACCACCAACAACCAAGGCCCACACACAGAAACCACAAAACAGCAGACACTCACCTCCAGTTCAAGAGCCATCAGACACCCAAATTCCCTGGCCCACCCCCAGTCACCTGCCAGGCACACCGCGAGATGATGACTACAGCTGATCACCCCCACTAAGTGATGGAGTTGATCAGTGGGGACCAGAGAGATTCAAATTTGTCCAGTTGGCTTTTAGAGGTGGCAGACATTCTTTCCAGACTAATGTGCTCTAAAAGTAAATTCCTATAGTGACTAATACACAAATCATTTTTGGATTTCCAATTCATGAGGATAGTTTTCTTAGCGATGCATAAGGCAGTAAGAACTATGTGTGATATATTTGCTTCCATGTCTAATTCACTTACATCACCTAAAATGCACAGTTTTTGTAAAGCTGGGATATCACAATTAAATTATGTGGATAAGTCTTCACATATCCTCTGCCAGAACCTCTGAACAGGTGTACAAAACCAAATAACATGCATATACAGGTGCTGGTCATAAAATTAGAATATCATGAAAAGGTTGATTTATTTGAGTAATTCTATTCAAAAAGTGAAACTTGTATATTATATTCATTCATTACACACAGACTGATATATTTCAAATGTTTATTTCTTTTAATGTTGATGATTAGAACTGAGCCAATTTTTCCATGGTATTTCTTCTACTATGTCCACCCACTGATCTGTCCTTGGGAGATCACATTTTCAGGTTTCTCATTATGGCCTTTTTACATGCAATAGTCAAAACTTTCAAGCGATGAATATCATTGATTTAAATCATGCCATTAGTTTCATTTTCAGCTTCACCTTATTACAAAATGTTATCTAGCTTATTTAGTCCAACCTTTATCTTGTCTCTGTTAGTAGCCTTCTCTCAACTTCCCTTTTATCTTTTAGCTGTCTACCTCAACCACTTTCTTTTTTCTCTCCTCTGCCTGTTTGGCCCCTTGTGAACTGTGTACAAATATAGATTAGTTTAGAAATTAATTAGCCCAATCGTTATCTGTCATTGGCACGTGCTACGCAATAACAAGTCCCGAGATGGTGGTTAATGGAGGGGTGAGAGAAGGGGTGTGTGTGTGTGTGTGTGTGGAGCTGCACTGGTATTAGATAAGAATGGCTCCTGTACATTGTGTCACAGAGAGAGAAAAGGGAGAAGAAGAAAGTTAATTAAGAGACCGCGAGACCAATAAAGGTAAAGATCGAGATAGATAAAAATAGAGTTGCAGGAAGGAGGGAGTGTGGAGGTTAGGGAAACAGCGGGCGACGCCAACGGCATTTTGAACATCTGTTTATGCTCTGCAGATTTCTGAGAACACACACAAATATGGACAGTATTTCCCTGCATGCTACAATGTCGCAAGGCAGGCCAGCTGTTCCCCTACTGATACCTTTGGTTGTGTGTGTGAGAGCGCATCATTGATTACTCACCAAAACTGCAAAAAAGAACAAAAAGCAAAAACAAAACAAACAAACAAAAAACGTCAAGAATCAAGCACTATTCTTTATTACTGTTTTCATTGGGGGGTGGGTTTGAGCCTGACTTGTTATGACAGGTTGTTCAATAGATTTCTAGAGTGTCACATTCACACCAAGAGGAATAAGCAACACTGTGTAAAGATGTGTGTGTAAGAAAAGATTCCTGGGGTTGGATTAAGTTCCTGTCACTCCAGTGAAAGACAAGAGGAGACAGGAATGACTGGTGGTGATGCAAAACAATTGCACTTGTGGTCCAGCAAAGACATTTTGTTTCTGGCCCCAGTAGCAGAAAGTAATCAGTTTGTTTGGAAGCAGCTGAAATGCAATAACTACTCTAATGCATATGTCTGAGCACAGAGCATTCAGCTGCAGAAAAAAACAATGTGCATTAATATTTCAAAGCAAGACAGCAAAACATCATTGTGAACAGTGCATTGTGCACTGCATCAGGCTACTCAAAAGCTGCTTTCCCAATTGTGTTATGTCTGGATGGCTGCTTCATGGTTTGTTATTTTTGTTCCTGCAGTTTAGAGGTAATTAATCATCTAAATATTTAGTTATTTGAACTGTATTACTAAACTGGACTCTAAGGGTTTTGAGCAAACTTGTAATTGGGCCTCAAGGAGAGGCGCTTCCATGACATGAACTTTAGCTATTGTAAAGGGAGTCATTAAGAGGCAAAGTGCTTATTTTCACAGTCTGCAAAAACACAAAGTAAAGATTCACTTAAGTTCAATGACAAATCGATGAACCAGATTAATATGTATGTTTGAAGTAGTATCCCATGCACAACACTGTACAGTGAACAGTAATTTTAGTCTTTTACCTGAATCAAATGTATTTATACAGAATATATTTACTGCTTTAAAAGAGACATGATTGAAAATGATAGAGGAAAATATTCAGTTAAAGTTGTCACATCAGAGTCTTGTAAATTTATGGTGCACATCTGAATGTGTGTGGAACACACCACTTTGAAATTACTTTTTGCAGTTAATTAATTTCTACTCTCTTTTTCAACTTTAAATCAATTCAATTCAATGGAATTGTGGAAAATAGCCAGAGGTTAATACTAACTAATGATTGAATGCAGAGTGGGGTATAAACAGAGGAAAAAGAGGTGAATGAAAAAGAAATGTTCAGTGCCTCATGGGAACCCTCCCAGTCTATAGCAGCATAAGTAAGGGATGGTTCATTTCTTAATAACATTTACATTTACATTAATGGAATACATGACAGTGTGAATTTTTGAGTCATTTTTGACCAGGGTATGTCCTTCAATGCATATATTAAACAAATATGTAGGATATAAATATATAATATAAAATTAGAAACATCCTGTCTCAGAGTGATGTTGAAAAGCTAATTCATGCATTTATTACTTCTAGGCTGGACTATCGTAACTCATTACTATCAGGCTGTCCTAAAATCTCCCTGAAAAGCCTTCAGCTGATTCAAAATGCTGCAGCGAGAATACTGACAGGGACTAGAAAGAGAGAGCATATTTTTCCCATATTGGGTTCTCTTCATTGGCTCCCTGTTAAATCGAGAATTTAATTTAAAAATCCTTCTCCTCACATACAAGGTCTTGAATAATCAGGTCCCATCTTATCTCAAAGACCTCACAGTACCATATTACCCCAATAATGGCATGGTCCTGAGCCAGTGGCCCAGTGTTTTGAGCTCTTTTTTTTGCAGTTCTGTTTTGTTGTATTTTTTGGGTTGTGTTTCTTAGTTTTTCTCTCTGTTTAGATTCTCAGTTTGTTGTAGTTTTGTATTCCGTCTTTGGGTTTAGTTAGCTTTTCATTCTGTTTTCCTTGATCCTTGTTATTGTAGGGTCTTTACCCACAATACAAAGTGCCTTGAGGTGACTGTTTGTTGTGATTTGGCGCTATATAAATAAAATAAAATTGAATTGAATTGAATTGAATTGTGTGTCTCTGTGTCCCAGTCCTCCTAGTTGGTTACTTCCTGTTTCATTTTGACAGTCTCATGTTCCCTGTACCTTGTGTTCAGTTTTGCTTCCCCTGTGTTATTAGTTTCATTTGTTTCACCTGTTGTTCCCTGTTGTTTCCACTTGCCCTAATTACTTAGTGTGTGTATTTAAGCCCTCAGTTTTTCTCTATTCTTTGTCACATCCTCGTCTGCCTAGCCCAGAATGTTGGTTACTGCTGTATGCTTCATATTTTGAGTTTTGTGTTTTCTTGTGTAGCTGGCACCTGTCCAGTTTTGTTATTTTGAGTTATTTAATAAATCTTAAGTTTAACGTAGTTTAAGCCTTGAGGGTCTTGCAGAACGTGACAGATGGAGCACCTCGCTCTCAGACTGCTGGCTTTCTTGTGGACACAGGACCTTCAGCTTTCAGGGACCTTTTCTGTGGAACCAGCTCCCAGTTTGGATTTGGGAAACAGACACCCTCTCTATTTTCAAGATTAGGCTTAAAACTTTTCTTTTTGATCAAGCTTATAGTTAGGGCTGGATCAGGTGATCCTGAGTAATGCGTTATTTGCACTGCAACAATAGGCCTAGAGAGCTGGGGGTTTCCGATATTTTCTTTTCATTCACCTCTTTTCACTCCAACACTGCATTTAATAATTAACTATAATTAATCTCTTTCTGTCTCCCACAGTGTGTCTTTTGTCCTGTCTCCCTCCCCTCACCCCCAACCAGTCATGGCAGATGACTGCCCCTCACTTAGCCTGGTTCTGCCGGAGGTTTCTTCCTGTTAAAAGGGAGTGTTTAACTCCCACTGTCGCCAAGTGCATGCTCATAGGGCTCACTTTGACTGTTGGATTTTCTTTCACCACGACGTCAACTTCTTCACCTCCATTCTGTATACAGCCTTGTCATTATTCTTAATGAGGCCTAAAACAGTCCTGTCATCTGCATACTTAATGATAAGGTTGGTGGCATGGGTGATAGTGCAGTCATGGATAAGCAGGCTGAACAGGAGGGGCTCAGTATGAAGCCCTGAGGGGTACCTGTGTTTGCCATGATGGAGTTGGATGTTCTTTTTCCCACCCTGACTGTCTGCTGCTGCTGCATCAGGAAGTTGAAGACCCATTTGCAGATGCCAGTGTCCATGTCCATCAACCTTAGCTTCTCCACCATTTGATTTGGAATTATAGTGTTAAATGCTGAATTTAATTCAATGAAGAGGACTTTGGTGTAGGTGTCTTTATCCTTCAGGTGGGACAGGATGAGGTGAAGTGTGGTGGAGATGGCATCCTCAGTGGAATGGTTTATCTTGTAGGCAAACTGCAGGGACATCAGGTTGGCAGGGAAGCAGGATATTTATGTGCTGCATTTGGTTGACTGGGCAAAGGCATGATGGTAGCTGGGTAGGTTGAAGGTGGGAACCTTCATGCCTGGGTTATGTTGCTTCCCTCAAACCAAGCAAAGACACAGTTAAGTTAATCAGGCAGGGTGGGGTCTTTGAGGCTTATCTAGGGGTGATGAGGCTTGTAGACAATCAGAGAGTGGATGCCACTCTGTTGGCTCTGTGCAGCAGTAGCCCCAGTTGCCCCAGCCCCAGTCTATCTAGTATGGTTGATATTTTCTTTACACAGTGTTGATATTTTTATCCCAGAATAAACAACACTGTAGCTGAATGACTGAGACACTGAAACACATATAGGCAGATATTAATTGTACAACAAGCAGGTATTTCATAGAAATCACTAGGAACTTATCACATTTTCAGCAAGGTAGGTAACAGCTAGATAACTAATGGAGTGTAAACAATGGACTTTGGATAGTAATACTAATGGATAATAAACAGTAGCTTTAGCCTTGCAGTTAAACTTTAAATATCCATATTTAAAGCAAACCATCTTAAAAGCTGACTCAGAGATTTAGGGCAGCTTCTTTCATCAGTCTGTTAGCTCAACCAGCCACAATGAAGACAAGACATCAGGCATATCTTTAAAAAACAAGCAGTGACAATGATGGCTCACTAATCACAAAACTGTGATGTGTCCAAACCTTGTTGAAATTTTATGGAAATATCAAATTTCAGGCTGAACGTTACAGTGCTGTAAAAAAGTATTTTGCACATTTGTCACACATATGATTCAGATCATGAGACAAATTTCAATATTAAACAAAGATAACCTGAATAAATACAACATACAGCATTAAAAATGATTATTTCATTTATTAAGGGAAAAGCATGTTCTAAACCTACATAATCTACATCTAAAGCCATTTGAAATCCAAGATAAAAACCACTGCTGACCAGAAAGAACACAAACACAAATCTCACATTTGCCAAAAAACTCTTGATGATCCCCAAGACTTTTGGGAAAATATTCTGTGCACTGACGAGACAAAAGTTGAACTTTTTGGAAGGTTAATGTCCTGTTACATCTGGTGTCGAACATGGTAGTGGTAGTACGATAACTTGCTATTATTAATGGAACCTCGAATTCTGCTCTCAAAAAATCTTGAAGAAGAATATCTGATGTGCCCTGAAGCTCAAGTACACTCAGGTTATTCAGCAGACCAGTGATCTGAAACACACAAGCACGTCCTCCTCTGGATGGCTCAAAAAGAAGAAAAAAGAACAATCACAAAAAAGAACAGGGTCCCAACCGTGACACAACCAGTTACTAGATTTAGGGGCAATTACCTTTTCACAGAGGGCCAGGTAGGTTAGGATAATTAATAAATGAAATAATTATTTAAAATTTACATTTTGTATTTATTTGGGTTTGTCTAATATTAAAAATTATTTCATTGTCTGAATGTAAGTGTGACAAATATGCAAAAAACTAAGAAACTAGGAAGGAGGCAAATACTTTTTCACAGCACTGAATATAAAAGGGACACACAAAACATCAGGGTTCAAAATATTTGCAAAGAATGCCTCATTTTGGGTTGTTTTGCCATCTGGTTAAAATGAGAAAAACAATGATCACCATTTTTGTCTATTTGCATTTACATCAAATGATAAACCCTTAAAGTTTGTAGTCCCGAAGCCTGATAAAAAAACAACACTAAAAGTAAACTAAAGAATATCAGAATAAATTTCCAACTGCATCTCAAATTCTTGGCCACGAAACTTAGAGGAAACCAAAGTGTAAGTTAAGTGTTTCTTAAACAAACATTTTAAAATCACATTTTATATATTACACTGCATCATGTTAGGTGACTGCTTATATGTGAAGAGCTTGCCTTTGGCTTGAGGCACTACTGTGAAGTCAAGTTTTAGGTCTGTTATTGTTATGTTTCAAAAAACAGAGTAGTGAGCTTTGCTGTAGTCGATTATAGTTTGTATCTGACACTAACAGGGCTTAAGACCTCATTCAGCATCACTTATCATATGTGTCATCCATGCATGTAAGGCATAATCATTACATGCATATACAGCATGAGTATAATACAAGAGACACTGACCTTAGATTTTAACCCACACATTTGCTTGACAAATGTGTTGTAGTTTCACAGAAACTCCTTGCAAAAATGAACTTGTGAGTGCAGTATTCATATGTCCCTGTGTGAACCTGTGCCAGACTAAAGTAAAGAGAATGGTCATGCTGGTTTCAGCATATCCCTGAGGGAATCCAGTCAGAGGGCTAGGCCTGGTGAGTTGAAGCAGCTGCAGCTTTAGCTCCTTATGTCTGAATAATTCACTAAACATCAAGCCATCCCCTTTTCTTCAGTGGCATTAGACAACCAGAAAAAAGGGTAAAAGACTGCAGACACAGAACAGAGAGGAGATTCAGAGCTAGTATATTAGTAGGGTTCAGGATTTTCATGTCTTTGTAGTATGCTCAGAACTAAGTTATGTCGGACTAAGTTGTCCATGACAAGACAGCTGAAGGATAAATAACAGCTAGATTTAAAAAGGAAGATGGTGGGAAAAGATGGCTGGATTGAAGACAGGAGGGAAACAGAGTGGAAACATTTTACTAATCCCTCTTGCCAGACCAAAAACAGAAAATTGGTCATGAGAAATGAATATCAGGCCATGCAGGCATCCCGTCAGTTACAAGCTTTCAAATGATGGCCTTGATCTTTCTTAATATGGTCTAGCAGTGTTTGCTGAATGATTTGCTTTCCAGGCTTGGGCCCTGCCTGCTCAGTGCTAAACTGTGATGCACTCAAGAGCAGTTGACATCTTAAAGTTAACCTAATTACTGAACAGTCCCTCTTACATAACACCACATTCTACAATTAGAAAACATAATAACCCACAACTTTCAAGGAATAATTAGATTGTTGTATTGACACTGAGGGAAGCTAATCAGTAAATACCAGGGGGAGCAGACATGTCACTATCTGTCCTCTTGTCACATAACTTAATGTCAGAATAAATGCAGCTAGCATTCTAGCTTGCTCCAAACAGGAGTCCCTGTAATTGGCACTTGTTATCTTGGTTAAACATCAAAGGAAGAGAGATGCAATCAAGTCAACATGAATTTTGTCTCTGGCATGCACACACACAAACACAGACACACACACAGGCATACTGAATGCAAGCAGCAGTCATCCAAGGGGAGATGTCCAACAAAGATGATGGTGTGTTACATTCCTCCCTCTTGACCTGTGGTATGTTTGATGTTAGTATGAAATTATATTTGTGTCAAAAGGACAAGTATGAGATATAAGATGGACATGAGATAAAATATAATCACGAGCAAATAAATCCATTGCACAGGCTCAGGTATTCATTGCTACTTGCACAATTCAACGGCCAAGCACGCAGAGAACCCATAATATACAGTACCAGTCAAGTGGTTGGACAAACTCATGGGTGTGTATCCAAACCTTTGACCGGTACTTCAATTCAGTATTTATACAACACCAAATCACAACAAACAGCCACCTCAAGGTGATGGGTATTTTAAGATGAAAACCCTATAATAATTACAGAAAAAACTCAACAGTCAAAACTACCCCCTATGAGCAAGCACTTGGCAACAGTGGGAAGGAAAAACTCCCTTTTAACAGGAAGAAACCTCCAGCAGAACCAGGTTCATGGAGGAGCAGTCATCTGCTGCAACTGCTTGGGGCTGAGGTGAGAGACAGGACAAAAGACACACTGTGGAAGAGAGCCAGAGATTAATAATAATAAATGATTAAATGCAGAGTGGGGTATAAACAGAGTGAGCAGAGGTGAATGAAAAGAAATACTCAGTGCATTATAGGAACCCCCCAGCAGCCTAGGCCTATTGCAGTATAACTAAGGGATGGTTCAAGGTCACCTGATCCAGCCCTAACTATAAGCTTGATCATAAAAGGAAAGTTTTAAGCCTAATTTTGAAAATAGAGAGGGTGTCTGTTTCCCAAATCCAAGCTGGGAGCTGGATCCACAGAAGAGGGACCTGAAAGCTGAAGGCTCTGCCTCCCATTCTACTCTTAAGGATCCTAGGGAACCACAAGTAAGCCAGCAGTCTGAGAGTGAAGTGCTCTCAGACTGCTGGATGTTGGTGTGGGTGATATGGTACTATGAGGTCTTTAAGATAAGATGGGGCCCAATTAATCAAGACCTTGTATGTGAGAAGAAGGATTTTAAATTCAATTCTGGATTTAACAGGGAGTAAATAAAAAGAACTGGACCTCACGCTGCAGCATTTTGGATCAACTGGGAAATTGTAGGACCACTATATAATAATGAATTATCCAACCTAGAAGGAATAAATCACGAACTAGTTTTTCAGCATCACACAGCATAACACTGAGACAGGATGAAAAGGCAATTCTACATATTTGTTTAATATGTGCATTGAAGGACATATCCTGATCAGAAATGACTCCAAGATTCCTCACAGTGTTACGGTAAGCCAAGGTAATGCCATTGAGAGTAAGTATCTGGCTAGACACCATGTTTCTAAAATTTACAGGGCCAAACACAATAACCTCAATCTTATCTTAATTTAGAAGCAGGAAATTAGAAGTCATCCAGGCCTCTTTGTATTTAAGGCATTCCTGCAGTTGAACTAATTGGTATCTATTATCTGGCTTCATAGATAGATAAAGCATAGCAATGAAAACGTATGCTATGTCTTCTAATAATACTTCACAAGGTTTCATGGTCCTGGGCCTTTTTGATCAGTGCACTGTTTTTTGTTCATGTGAGGTTTTGTCATTGTGGTATTTGCTCTGTGTTCTTAGTTTGCTTACGGTTTTGATCCTTAGTTTGTTTTAGTTATAGTTATTGTATTTCATTCCTGTTTCCCTTTGTTCTCCTTGTCATCCCCATGTCCATGTGTTCCGGTATTCTGTATCTAGTTCTGCTGCCTGTGTTATATCATGTTGGCATTTGTTTACGCACTTCCTGCTTTGCTTTGTCTGTGTTTGTCTCTTGTGCTGTGTTTAGTTTTAATTCCTTGTCTTGTTTCTGTGATTACGTTCAGTAGTTCTCCCCACCTGTTGTCTGTTCCATCATTATCCCTCTGTGTATTTATTGTCTCAGTCTTCCTCTTGTCTCTTGTCAGAGTCTTGTTGCATTCTTGGCTGTATTCTGTTCCTGTGTTTTCCGTGCTCCTAGTGTTTCATAATTATCATTCTCAGTTTAGATTTTCTTAGTCATAATAAAGGCTTGCTTTTTGTTACACTCCCCCTGTCTGCCTCTGAGTCATGCATTTGGGTCCTCACCTCCACACACACACCATACGGTCCACTTTCACGGACCATGACAGTAGACTCTGACCAGACATGGACCCAGTGGACTTGGTCCTGCATGAGCGGCAGTAAGCTGCTCTTCACTTCCTTAGAGAGAAGGTGAGATCAAAGCTGTGGCTCGCCATGGCAATAAGAATCACTTTTCCAGGGCGCTTGGGTAAGGGACCTCGCTCAGCGCCACTCACCACTCTCTCCACCCAGGCAGCCTCAGTCACATACCCGAGCCTCGCCACAGTAGCCTCTACCCTCGACAGCTGCATTTCCTCCACCTGAGCTGCCGGAGATTAAAGTAGGCGGACCATACCTCTCATCGGTCGCTCACTGGCCTACCACTCCATGGAAGCGCTTCCTCGCCACCGTTACACACAGCTCCAGGCAAGGAAGTGTGGTTCTCAAAGGTGTAATCGGCAGCTCCGGTCTGCCGACACACTGAGGTCTGCCCAGCCCCAGCCTTCACCCACTGGTAGAGACTGTGTGCTATGCACCTGTGCATACCTCCCCTAAGACCATTTCTTTTGTTGAGGCCACCATTGAGACTGCACTCCCTGCACCCAAATCTGTTCCTTGGGTGGGGGTGGCTAGGGTCCAGCCTGACCCTGAACTCGTTCCAGTTTCTCAGGTGAGGGTGGCTAGGGTTCAGTTAGCTCCTGCACCCATGCCTGTTCCTCAGGTGGGGGCGGCCATGCTTCGACCCATCCCCGCCCGTCTTTGCACCCGTACCTTTCCCTCAGGTGGGGGTAGTTGAGGCCCAGCCAGCAATGATTCTAGACAGCAGCATCAGTCATCAGAATCTTCTGAAGTATCGCAGTCATCCCAGCCTTCAGCATCTCTTCAGCATCATCCCAGCCTTCATATCTCTCCAGTCTTCAGAGTCTCCAGCATCACTTCAGTGTTCAGAGTTTCAAGCAGCTCCAGTCCTTCCTAATTCATCTTCAGCATCTGCAGCTGCTGCAACTCTTCCTCATCCATCTTCAGTGCCTGCAGCTCCCTTGTCCCTTGGCCTGGGTGGCCCCCTGCACTGTTTTGTTTGGACTGAGCTGCTCCTTGGTACTTTCTGTTTTCTCTTGTTTCTTTTTCTGAGAAGCCACAGTATCCAGAGTGTTTCTCAGTGAGAATGTAACAGTATTATGGAGATAATCAACCTCTGTGGGTGTAGAATTTAGATCGATGCCCTGCATTGTGTTGGCACATGGCATTGAAAATAACAGTGAAGGAATTATATTCTTAAACTTAGGTAACGCACTTTCAGAGAGACATCTACTGTAATGAATATTTATTCTCCACTGCTGTGTAACCCATTAATGTCAATTGAAATTTTCTTAAGAAATAACCAGATAAAAGAGGGTTTTCAGGGAATACTGCTAAGTCTGCAGTTTCTAAGCCACATGTCAGAACAAGATGTAGAGTATGATAAGTGTAAGAGAGAAGCCAGTTGGACCTAATAGTAGATCTAATAGTAGATTTAAAGCAGTGTTGCGGCTGTTGTTTTCAGCATCTACATGAATGTTAAAATCACCCACTGTAATTATTTTATCTAAATCAGATAAAAAGTCTGAGAAATCAAACAGAAATTTTGAGTAAGGACCAGGTGGATGATAGCTAACAATAAATAAAAGTTTTTTTTGAGTTTTCCAAAAGAGAATACAAGGCTAGCAGTCAGGCTTTCAAATGAATTAAAACTCTGTTTGGGGCTTTGTTTGATGAATAAGCTTGAGTGGAAGATTGCTGCTACTCCTCGTCCTTGGCCTGTGCTTCAAGGATTCTGACAGTTAGTAGGGGAACATTTTAAACTAACATATTCATCCTGTTGTAACCAGGTCTCTGTGTCATGATATTTGGAGAGCAGGTGGGACTCTGTGTAAAAGTTCACAAGTGTATTTACAGCATAGAATTTGTGAAATGGAACAGGGGTTTCCAGACCCAGAGGGTTTGGGGTTCCAGAACAGACTGTCACTGCTTCTCCCCTCTCTGCTTCTCCCACTGAACACTTTCTCTCAGATACGAATTGAGTTTTTCTGTGCAGACAGAGGAAAACGGGTAAGTGCAAAAATCCTTCACCTTCAACTTAGGAGCTGACATGCTGATGTGACTGATGTGACAACAAATGGGATGATAGCGTGATTACCACCTAGAGGTGTGTAACCATGGATCGTGGGAAACCCCACCTACTGAGACACCAAGGTGGGGTTAACACACACACACACACACAGACACAAAGCAGAGAGGAGAGAGCAAAAGGAGAGAAAAATAAAGAACACACACAACCCACTGGCAGTCCATGACACGCTGGCAGAATAAATCAATATGATGATCATTTATTACTTAGAAGAGAGAGACCTAATATTTAATAATTAACGTTAAAACAATTTACTCTTTGGTACAGTTGAGTATTTTATACATTGTTCTTTTTTAATTGTTATGCTCAAATTGTTTTTTACTGATTTTGGCATTGTTTTTTAGTGGTCTGGGAGCAGGCACAGTCTCTATGGGGATGGGGTTTTGGGGGGGATGACAGGAGAAGAGAAGCACACCTTGTTTTTTGGGCAACCAGTAATTCAAGGAGAACATGTGGTTAAACATCTCACTCCTGGTCCAACTGGGAAAGGGCCCAGAGGAAACTATAGAGTCCAACATTGTTTTGGCAAAATTACACACATTTCAATTCAGTTTAATTATAAAGTCCCAATTCATAACAACAAGGCTCTTTACCTTGTTAGGTAAAGAGCCTAAAACATTACTAATATTACAAGGAAACATAACTATCAGCTAAATCAGTGATGGTGGGAAGAAAAGGGCTGTGGCGTGAGGTGATGGGTGAATGGTGATGGAATAGAGAAAAACAGAACATAGCTAACTGAACAGAACACAAGATAAAATGGAACAAAACATTGGGAAGTCATCTTAACCCAGACTGAGCCCTTAGGTCCAGTCAGATTCTGTGTCAGCAAAGGTTTGGTGACTCATGACAGGAGACAGAGTGTCAGCATCTTAGTATAAACTCATAGTCTTGTTATTGAACTGCAGCTCTAGTAAGACCATGTTATTTGCCCGAGGATATATTCCACACCCTCCTACACACACACACACACACACACACACACACACACACACACACTCTGACAGTCTCACAGTCAGATATCCCTTGGAGCTGTGGTCATTGCTGTGTACATACATGATTCACCATGTTAGTGATATTTTGATGTCCTGCTCCTTTCACAAGATTACCAGCTTATCTTAGTCTGGCTGTGTGTGTGTGTGTTTTTCCTTAGGCTGGCACTTCTTACAGGTGTCATCAGTGAATAATATTCTTGGCTCTGTTACTGGTCCACCAGGTTAGTCAGTAGCAGGTTGTTTAACCTCCAGGTGAAAGGAACACACACATACACATTGAGTGTAATGAAATGTGCTGTATGAATAAAATTGCCATTGTCATGTGTCTCTCACACACACACACTTTCTTTGACCCAGATTCATAATGGATTTATTTCTTTCATTATCATACCAGTAACTGGGTTTTATCACAGATGTCATGGGCATCCCTTTTGTATGCAATGCTGTGGAAAAGTATTTGGGTCCTTCCTAATTTCTTAGTTTTTGCATATTTGTCACACAGGTTTCAGGTAATAAAATACATTTTAATATTACACAAAGATAACTTTGCTAAATACAAATTGATGATTTCATTTACACACACACACACAAACACACACCAGAGTGGCACCCTGTAGCCTCACATTCTGTTGCTGTGAACAGAATGTGTCATCTTTTTCTGACTTTCACTTCAAGCAGAAGCATCAAAATATTAGTCAGAGCAGCTTCTTGCAGCTGCTTGTTGTTGCTAAGTAAGCTGTCCAAAGCATATTGACTTTTAAACTTCATATACTAAAAACAAATACTCATTTACTCACCCCAAGCAATTCATAACTCCGAGGTGCAGTAATGTTCTGAGGTCCCTCTGACTTCAACCTCTCTTTAAGAGAGGAGCAAAACACAAAACTTAATTTACTGAAACAAAAGTGACTATTTTTTGACATGTGTCAGAATAATTATTTACTGACTGCCAAGATTTGGTAGAACAATTTGATTACCGAGGGTTAGAGTAGCTGTTGAAGGTAGCTGCCCACTAGAACTATTGTTCTAAGGTCATTTGCTGTATCAGTGGGGGAAGTGGATGGTTAATGCCTGTCACACTTGCTTGAACTTCCTAGTAAATGAAGCTAATAATGTAGTACATAGAAATTTGGTTAATCTAAATAGTAAGTTGTGCATTTCAATGGCACTAATTCCATCAGCACTACAATAGTCCTGTCCCACTCACCACTCTGCCACTCTGTTTCTCTTTATAACGCAATTACTACCTTCAAGCACTAAGTTGCGCTTGTCTGTAAATTGCAGTTAAATCTAATTGCTATCAAATTAACATTCATGAAACGTATTTATGAAATTTATGAAAAAGACTATATCCTTCTTAATGCTTAAATTAAGGTTTTTTTTTTATAATAATTATAAACTATGTAAATATATAAATCTACAAATGAGAAATGATCCAAATGAAGGCAAATGTGAGCTTTGTGTTTTCACTTACTGATTACAGATACTGTAGGTCCTAAAGAAGCATTCATGCGTGGGGAGTTGGGAGTTGAGAGCTCTGCCTCTATGTTACCATGAGCACAACACTAAAGGGCATGTGGGTATGTTAAATACCCGTGGGTTTGACAAAAGAGCAGAAACTGACACAGAGGGAATACGAATGGACCGGGCTCTGACTGACTGCTACACGAGTCAAACTGGGATGATTACGTGAATGTCAGAGTATCTCTAAATGTTGCGGCGGTTTGTTCCTGGTTCACATAATGTTTTCCAAAGGTAAGACGATATGTGAACTGAAGACAGGGTTGTGGATATTACTAATACATGTGGGGAGTGCAGGCTGGCCTGTGTTTTCACTGACTTGTGTGATCCAGTCCCAAAGAAAAACAACTGTATCACAAATTTGTGAAAACCTGGATAGCTGCAGGCAGTCTTCTCATTGTCTGCCTGCCCACTGCCAAAAGCAGCTACAGTGGAGATATAAGCATCAGACCACTTAGTGAATGAACCTTGTTTCTTTTTTATATCACGCTGCCAGGTCCATGAGCATTGTTTACCTGAGGAAGAGATGACAGAAGGATTGACAAGGCGAGGGAGCGAAGCTGCTTGAGGTTTGTTGATGCTCTGTACAATGTTCTGCTTGAAAAAGCCTCGAGCCCTGGCATTCATGTTGATGTTACTTTGAGAAGTAGCATCTACCTAAATATTGTTGTCAAAAATTATCCTGCCGATATGCAGGATAATTTTTGATACTACTCTGCAAAAATTGGTCTGGACTAATCTAAAGAGCATGATAAGGAGCTCAAAGTGTTGACTTGACCTCCAAATTCTTTACATCTGAATACAAAAGATCAAAGTCGTTCATATAACTGTTTTTTTAAACAAGACAAATGTCAGAGTTTATAATGGAAACACGTGTCATTGAATCTAATGAAGGCACTTTTCCTTGACTTTGGACTCTCTCTTTTTTCAGTTACTGTGTATTACTTCCTTTCTATCTTAATCAACCTGCCTCTGATGAAGGTCACAACAAGAAGAAGAGGTGTAGTCACGAGCCTGGGCATTGGCATTAGCATACGTTTAAAAGCAGATTTAAAGGCAAGTTTCTGTTAAGTCTCTTCATTCAGTACAAAGCAAATACAAATATGGAAAGGAAAACTGAGTGACGCCAAATATAAAGGTCAAGAAAGATGTCACTGTGATACTAGCAAATGTTCTCACTATTCAAAGGCAAAAACACTGAAAAAAGAATACTTCAGCACTCTTGCCTTTGAATAATACACGATCATTAATGTAAAAATTCCCTCTGAAGACTGCTCAAGGTTGTAAATTAAGTGGACTTTTAATGATGGAACTTGAGTTTATTCAGGGTCATTTGTTAAGATGGGATATAATATTTAAAATTTAAAAAGCAGCTTGGTGGCCGAACAATGTGGGAATCCCGTCCTCATACTTTTTGTCTAGGTTTATTTGGGAGCTTAAGGCTTGTCCTCTTAGTAACAATCTAGCCTGAATGCAAACAAGTTCCCAATTGAGAGAAAGCCTTTAAGGACTTTGTCAAATGAATATATCAACACATTTTTTTATGGGTTAGCTTTTCTCCCTGCAATACTGTATAAAAAGCAGTGAATCTACAAGAGTTCAGGGTTACTATGATAAGTCACATTTTCTGGACTGATATTCTTCGCTAAGAGTGTTAAAATGAAAAGCCTGGGCTAATAGCCACCTGCAGTGTGGGTAAGACTTCCTACGCCATAGGGCTGTTTAGATTTGATGATCTCTTTTTGTGCCAAATTAATTCCTAAAATGAATATCTCGGGGCCATCTGCAAAGGCTTGCTCTCATAATTAAACAGTGCTTTCAAATACCATTTACACTAAGCTCGAGAGCATATCCTTTTTTGAGTGTCTGTTTTTAGTGGGTTTATTTTTTTGTGTGTGTGTCCCTACCCATTTTTCTCTGGGTTTGGGTCTTTCTTAATAAGGTGATAAGCAGCTACATCACTTGCCATCATATAAGATAAATGGATAGAACAGAAAGCTGACAGGAAGGTCACTGACAAAGAGAACTTTACAGTCACCTCGAGATTTGTGCCTGTTAATGACCCATGATGTTAAATAGTATCGAGGGAGAGCCCAACAGTCACGCACCATAACATCGGAGGACACTAAGCTTAACCGCTGTTTTATCTGACTGATCTTGATAGAAAACTAATTTTTATCTTTCCCCCCTCTTCTCTTACTTTGTTGTCTCCACTTGTCTCCACTGCTGGGAGAGCTATCGTGCCATTTATCATTTTGGTCTAGGGGTCTAGGTCTAGGCAACAAATACTGAGTCTGATGGCAAACAGATTCTCCTACACATTCAGAAAATTCCTTAAAGGCTATCTCAGAGGTGCTTTTTATTGTTTTTAATGATCATGTCCTCTGGTAATGTACAAGTAAAAGCTACTATAATCTACATCTACACTATCCAGTTTACTCTTGCTTCTTTAACTTTATACACAGAAGCCATTTAAGGGTTCTGGACAAGTAATTGTAGAGTTAATAGAATTATAGTACTTTCTCCCTGAAATAGAAGATATTGTAATAACGTTTACATAACTTATATAAAGGCCAGCTCTTACTGTAAAATAAGCTATACGAGTCACCTATAATCTCTGTCTACTCTGCCTTTTAATTGGACCAAAAGTGGATGTGTGTATGTGTATATATATATATATATATATATATATATATATATATATATATATATATATATATATATAAATAAATAGATAGATGCACACACACACATACATACAGACATACACAGTCATGGCGGAAAATGTTGGCACCCCTGAAATTTTTCCAGAAAATGAAGTATTTCTCTCAGAAAATTATTGCAATCACACATGTTTTGCTATGCACATGTTCATTTCCTTTGTGTGTATTGGAACAACACAAAAAAAGGAGAAAAAAAAAGCTCTGTCTATTAATCTGGACACAAGCGCAGAGCACGGTGGTCATGTTAAACAAGGTTTTATTCTGATCAAAAAGGAACACAGTCCTTAGCGCTGGCGAGCAGCTAGGTCTAAGGTTCCAAACACACTCCTCTCTGTGTCTCTGCTCAGCTGTAAAAGCATTACTGATTCTTCTGCTCCGTGGCTGCTGCTGGCGAGCTGGAGACAGGAAGGGAGACATGAGCAGTGGAAGCAATAATAATCTGAGTGGGTGAAGGTTTGTAGAGGGAGCCGAGCTTTCTGTTACCACTTAACAATGCGACGATCTGGCATCAGATGAAGGAAGCTTCCATCTTTTAAAAGCCAGCATCTTAAATCAGTCTAACTGCCAACAGGTGAGTAACTGGAGCAGGGACCACAGGTACTGGATTATAGGGGTGGAGACCACTCCTCTGATCCCGCCTCTGGAGGAGCAGGATAGGGCCTTCCTACTCACACGCACACACACTGAGAGAGAAAGAGAGAGTGAGAGAGACTGTTCAGGGAACCATGGACCCTGACAATTGCAATTTTTACTAGATGGAGCAACTAGCAGTAATGGAGAGGCAACTATTTAAATATGTAAAGAGGAAGGGGTTACTAGAATAGAAGCACAGGAGTTCTTTATGCTGACAATCAGTATTTGTCCATCAATCCATCCATCCATCCATCCAATTTCCACCGCTTATCCAGGTCTCGATCCGGGTCTCTCTCCCCAGGTACCCTCTCCAGCTCTTCCAGGGCGGCACCATGACATGTGCAAGTCAGCCAAGAGATTTGTACTGGATCTGCACCAGGGCTTACTCCCAATAGTATATGCCTGAAACACCTCATCTAGTAGACATCCAGGAGGCATCCCAGCCAGATGCCTGAATCACCTCAACTGGTGCGTTTCAATATGGAGGAGTAGCAGCTCTACTCCTCTACCCCTCCCAAATGAGTGAGCTCCTCACCCTATTTCTAAGGGTGAGCTCAGCCACCCTTCGGAGGAAGCTCATTTCTGCTCCTTATATCTACAGTCTCATTCTTTCAGTCACTACCCACAACTCGTGCTCATAGGCAAGGGTAGCAGCCTAGCTCAACCTAGAAATTGACAGCTTTGCTTTTAAGCTCAGCTCTCTCTATACCCCATCATGCTGCTACAGCATCCACACCACTGCTGACACTGCACCAATCTGTCTGTTAAGCTTTCGCTCCGCTCTCCCCTCACTTGTGAACAAGACCCCATGTTATTTAGAATCCTCCATTTGGGGCAGCCACTCCTCCTGGCCCTAGAGTGGTCACTCCACCTTTTCCCACTACACACAATACTTGGTATACTGTGTGTGCAGGACACCAGGTGGAGGGGAAGCAAGGACAGGCATACTGAAGGTGGATGTAAACTGTTCTTTCATGGTGTATATAGGAAGAAAAAAGGGAGTACGAGGAATCTTGAAGGAAGAGTATATGAAACAGCATCCGATGGTAGTCTGTAGGTTGACTTTGGAAGTCAAGATGAGGAAGGTGTGGGCGATGGTCCGCAGTCACATGCAGAGAAAACACAGAAATTGTCCGCAGGCATCCACCAGTGTCTGCAGAACAAGTTTTCAGAAATTAGGTGCTGCCTTATTTTTGGCTGTGGAGAGTTGCAGACAGGAGCACACGTGATGAGCAGTTGTTGAGTTTGCAATCAGTCCGCAGTGCATGTGATGGCTCATGGCTTGGTGTGGACAAGCAGCAGATGCTGTGTTCATTCTGCCACATCTGCCATCAGTATGTCCTACCAACACAGCGAACCACCACCATCCACAACGCACATCAACTCTCCACAAATGTCCACCGTCTGCACACAATCTGCATGTGTTCTGCATCAGGTTGATAGCGTGCATGCAATGCGCATGCTATCAATTGTTTACATTTCCCATTTGACATAAATTTCTGCAGATTGCTTGCGATCATGGTCTGCAGCCCTCCACAGGATTCTTCACATCAGTGTGACAGGGGTCTAAGGAAGGAGAAAAGGACTTGTATCGATTGATGAGACATAGAGGAGGAAGGCTAATAAGCAGTTAGTGAAGCAGGAAGTGCAGAGGATTAACAAGGAGAAAGTGAGAGCAGCTTTGCAGAGAACGAAGAGTCGGAAGGAGCTTGGTCCAGATGGCATACCTGTGGAGGTATGGAGATGTCTCGGAGAAAGGGCAGTGAGCTTTTTGACCAGACTGTTCAACACAATTTTGGAGAGCGAGAGCTCCTTCATGTTTATGACAGGTTGACAAATGAGTTCAGACAGCACTCTCCATGGACTATGATGTGTGCAGATGACATTGTGATCTGCAGTTAGAGTTGGAATCAGGTGAAAGCGAGCCTCGAGAGGTGGAGGTATCCCCTGGGGAGAAAAGGAATAAATGTCAGTAGAAGCAAGATAATTCATGTGTGTGAATGAGAGGTAGACAGATGGAAAACTTAACATGCAAGGAGTAGAGAGAGTGAAGGCAGATGAGTTCAAATAACCACCGTAGCAAAGTTTGATATAGGAATAATCAGAGTCTTGTCCTCAGATTTCAGGAAGCAATAAAAAAGTCTAAATGATTGGAGAGTAGTTGAGTCATAAATTGGGTATTAAGCAGAGCCTTGCTCCGTGAGGTAGAAGTCCGATTACTAACAGAAATGGTTCAAGTTAGGGGACGTAAACCTGAAGACTTGATGTATAATGCTCGTAAATTCTAATCAGCAAGGAGAAAGAAGGAAAAATGACCGGAGAGTCTGGATGAACACTCCTGAGGTAAGATGGCCTCATAAATGCAGACCCTGTGTGTCCAAGCATGGACATGGAAGAAAAATTCCCCTCCATGGAAATCGTTTGAATACAGCTGATCAGGAATGCCTAACATCACGTACCAGGTAATCCATGCTTCCAGAACAGTTTGAGCTTCACCTAGAAACCTGCTCTTTTCCCTTTCCTCCTCACAGTGCGCATCTGGTAGACCCCAAATTACAGACTCAACAACAACACTTAGTGGCAAAACTTTATTAGATTAGGTAAGAGACTTACGAAGCTGGCAGGGAATACTATTGTGGGTTTGGGCTGATGTTACTGCTTGGCCAAAAAAAGGGATGAAAAGCTTAAGCTTGACTAGTTTAACTCTGAGAGCAGGCAGGCAAGTTGAGACAGAACCCTCTTGTAGAGACGAGGGAGCTTGAGAGGAACAGTACACAGGGGTGAGAAGTTCCAAGCTGAACAGAGTCAGACTGGGGATTCCAGACAGAGAGCTGCAAGCAGAAGATATGCAAAAAGTGAGTTCGCTAAAGTCTAAAATAACTGATTCAAAACAAAGGTCAGCCTAAGCATCACCATATAGACAGGGACAGTCTGGTGGAGAGCGGCAGCACTATGTGGCCTTGAAATACTTGCAGCTTGATTAACTCATTGCAGACAGGTATGGAGAGGATGACCATGGAAGGGTCTGCCATGAGGTTGAAAACAGCCCAACAATTCCACCTGAGTATAATTAAGAGGGAAGAGAAACAGAAAGAAAAAAACAAAACAAACAACCCCAACCTTAGTCCTGCACAACTTTAGCACTCCTTCTCTTTGGTCTGTGTGGACTCAGGAGGGCACAGCTGAGTTTAGTAGATAAGGATTCAGCGACTGGCAAAGGAGGATGTTATCTTGATCCATCATAGATGATCCAACAGATAACAATGTCAGGCAATTGTAAAGCGAAACAGCTAAAACATCATTAATATGAAGCACAAACAGCAGTACATAGAAAAGCAATGCTACAAAAGAGTGAAGGATGCTTCCAATGATACAATGACAGATTGATTATAAAAGTCATGATAATTATAAGAAATAATTAAAAAATGAGATTTTAGTGTTTGTGAAGATATGGTATGATCCCTACATCACCTGATTAAATTTTTGGCCATAATTGGATCAAAGTCAGAGGTTGAGTTTTTCTGAAAATCTTGTGAACAAGATAACTGAAGATTGATGTGAGGTAGGCATCTGCTAAAAAGCTCAGATTAGGTTTTTTGTGACCTTGACATGAAGGTAAAGGTCAAAGGTCAGGTTTTCTGAAAATCTTGTGAATGCAATAAATTGAGAACAATGTCACCTAGAATTTTCAAATTCTTATCTACTAAAAAGCTTGGCTGACTCTTGGTGACCTTGGCTTCAAGGTAACAGTCAAAGGAAAATTATGGGCATGGGCAATAGGACTTGTGTTTTCTCAGTGATTCAATATTTGCAGAGTGACAAGTTTTTGAGATGGACAAAGTACAAATCAGCTAAAGTATCTGCTGGGGATGGAGTTTGTTCTTCCCTGCAGCACTTGTTGTGGCTTTGAAATCAACTCTTTGAATAAGGAAATGCAACAGTATGCCAGACAGGTAGTTCAGATGCAGCAGGAGGAGTCAGGAGAAATTCTGGGTTTGCTGAAGAAAATCTGGAGAAGGCAGGCTGGTTAGGTTCACAGAGTCCATTAACCAAGTAACTGATTCAGAATTAAAAATAGTTTTCTTTTTAGAGTTTCCCTCATTTAATGGTTAACAAACTCAGAGTTGTCACCTGCATTCAGGAACAGGGTCCTGAGGCTTGCACTGTAAAGCAGGATTTGTTCCATTCAGTCTGGTTTGTGTTTAACCTCTTCATACGTTCTAACATAGAGTTTGATTGTGTTTGTGAAATGATGTGTGGACCAAACCATGTCTGACACTACTGTTGAATTTGATTTTTAGTACACTTTTATGAGTAAATCATAGTATGAGACATATAGCTCTTATGAGTTACACAATAAATGTGAAAATATTTGACACTTAAAAAATAAGTGAATTGAAAATAACTAATAACTGTACTGATAAATGAGTTGAGCCATTCTAAAAAAAAAAAAAAAGCATTTTTAAAATTATGAATAATTATTTGTACATAATGAATAATCATTACTGCTTTGAAAGAACAAGTATGATTCTAAAACCCTCATTTAAAGCTAAGATTTGTATTGTTATTACAGTATCTGCATGAGGTGACCTTTTGACTCATCTCTGCTTTTTGGCTGAAAGAGGTCTGAGAAAACAAAGATAACTTTGAGACAGAAAAAGTCTGCTGGTGAATGCTCTCCAGCCAACTTTATGCTAATGACTTCTACATTACTTTGATTTAGTCTCTCATGTCCTTGTGTTTTCCTAATTCTCCCAATTAAACATCTCTTTGCTCCCAGTAGAAGAGGAACATTGCGAAATCAGCTCTTTGTAGTTGGTTTATAATAGTGCTTGTCTTATTTTTGGGTCTAGTTCAGGATGAGAGGTCAAATGCACCAAACACTGCCTCAGCTCTAATAAGCCAGGTTAAACTCCTTAGTTCAGCCAAATAAAATTGCTAATCCAGTGTGGAATTCATTTAATAGACAGCTGTAGGAGGGTCAAAGAAAAATGTTCCTGTGAGGGAAACAGAATCCCCTTAAGAAACTCAGTGCTGTCTTCAGTTTTGTTCTTCTGCAGTTCTGAGGTAAGGCAAACTACTTTGTTTTTTCTCACTTTAGCCATGGGGGAGTGTGTGTATGGTATGTTTAGGTGTGTGTGTCAACACACAATCAAAGTTCACCATGTATTCCCAGATCCAGATCAGAAGAGGCACAATAACATTCATCTGTGCATCCTGTTAAAATTGAGATGATGATGATGATGATGATGATGATGATGATGATGATGATGATGATGAGCATACAGATGTTTTGCTTAGTTTCTTAGTTGTTGTTGCTTAAGATTCATTTTTTTGTTTGTTTGTTTTGGTTATATGGTCTTGGACAGCAGGATGGAGCATGTATTACAAATCATTTTTAGGATTCTCCCATGGCACAGGATTTAAAACACCAATTGGTAGCATCACCTGCAGATCAAGTTCAGAAGCCTATGCTATGAGGCAAGGTCAGCATACCCCAGCATATCTTTCCATTATCTGGCTTCACTTACTCTTACATCACCAATCAGACTAAGCAGTGAAGGTGGTAATCAGCTCAAGAAGTCAACCCAGGGTTTCCCAAGCTAGCTACGACCATGCTAACCTGAAAGGTTGGCACCATATAACCAATAAGAAACACAGATACATCTGCTGGAAGCAGAACAATGGACAAAGGAAGATAAAACTGTAATATGTAAAAAAAAAAACATGGAGAGGTTAAACATATTTTGGAGACTGAAAGCAACACAGCTTCTGCAGACAAACCAGCAATATGTGAGAGACTCGCACTGTACATTAGTTTAGTATTAAAAGCTCTGCATGAATGTGTGTCTGACATCAAGTCAGGTAATAGCTGTCTGCTAATTGTAATCCTGAAACCCAGTACTACCTTTTTAGGGTTGGGTGATAAGTGATTAAACCAGTCCACCCATCAGCTTTCAGCTGCTGAGGAAGGTAGCTAGAAACCCTGGAGGAATGAAAAATAATCTCTCTCTTAAGGGCAGATGAGCTCCCAGTGATCCAATGGCCATCTAGCACCACCTGGAGAGGATATGGGCAACACCAGGTACTCTGAGCCCAAGAACTAACATAGTTAAATGCACAATCAGACTCACAATGGATCAGATGCGGCCTGGGTCTTAAACGTCCACGCCACCTGCAAATGTCAGGGCGCGAATGAAAAGTATGCTACTGACAACCAATCAAAAGTCCAGCTACGACGTGCAAACTTTGTTCTCGGAATATTGAGTGCCCTGGGAAAACCAGAGCAGTTAGCTCATGAATTAAAAAATTAAGCATGGAATATGACAGGTCTATCAGAAGGAAGAATTACTGGCAATGGGGGGTTTGACACAGTTAATGGTTACAGAATCATATACAGTGGAAACACAACCAACTGAAGTTCGGACTTGAGTGTAGCTTAAGTGCAAAACCTTTCAACATGTCCGTAGTCCAATTCGATGCACCCACAAGCAACACCAACGAGGAGACTCTAGAGAGATTCTACTTAGAAGTCAGTAATCAATAATGTCATGTTAAAGATCCCTAAACAATAACATCATGGTTGTTAGAGATTGCAGTGCCAAAGCTGGAAGTGGCACCTTTACAGACTGGTAAGGCACAGTTGCAAAACATGGTTTGGGAGAGACCAACAAACGTGGTCTCACACTGTATGAATTTGCACAGAAGATTCTTCAGCAGCTTTAACCCCACCAAGACCAGAATCTTCCCAGAAGGAGATACAGGGAGTGATTATGATCTTGTTCTAACAATGATGAAGCAATGACTGAATCAGTAAAATAGGACAACCACGTATTGCTATCATTTAAAAACCGCTCCTATGAGCGGATCATCAGTGTTTTTCAGTCTGTAGCCAAGCAGCCGCCTCACGAGCCGCCGCCTGGATCGGTCCAAGGTGAAAGGTCATTAGAGTGAAGCTCAGCAAGGTAATTACCAGCTGAGTGCACTTCCTCATGTCTGATAGCAGCTGCTGATCAATGAGAGGCTGCAGCAGGTACCTGCTAACACACACAGGCAGCCTTTATGAGTGGGCCTGCTCTGATCACAGTTTCCATCTGATAATCAGGCCTTCCTCGGTATAATGAAACAAACCTCCTCCTCCTCAGCTGGTCCCAGGACACAGAGAAGCTGTTCGCCTGATAAAGCTGAACCGCGGCAAATGTATCGGACGCTTTGCTCTTTTCACAGGAGCTGATCCGTTCCACAGCTCAGCCTGCAGCGACTCTCCAACCCTAGCTCGCTCACGCTTTTTCAATGAAGCAATACGTAACTGAACGAAGTAACAGGACAT